>CANNZV010003215.1:87075-156204 GCA_947561585.1 Caprella mutica | reverse complement strand
GTTCTGGAAGCTCAGCACCTGCTTTCCAACCCATGGTGGTGCGCCAGCCTTTCACATCTGATAGTTCTTTGACAGCATGCGGCAATCCATGAAACATTCCAACCTCGTCACCAGTTGCCAATTGTCGATCGGCTTCTCTGGCTAAATCCATGGCTTTCTCAGGATCCAAAGGGGAAACTACCAGATTTAAAGTCGGATTATATTTGGCGATACGCTTCAGGTAGGCTTCCATTACTTCAAAACAAGAAACCTCTTTTCGCTTAATCATTGCGGCCAGATCTACGCCGTCTTGGTAAAAGAAATCTTCAGATTCCATATCAGTTATTGCAGTCAATGTTTCAGTAGTTTCTGTTTCAGAACAGGCGATGGCTGGAGCCACAGCAGCCGCTGCCGCAATGCCTGAAAGTTTCCCGATGGCTTGTCGTCTTTTCATAAATACAGATTACGGAGAAATTTGTGAGATTCCAAAGAAGATTGGCCACAGGACATAGGGTAAATCAGCTCTGCTTTTGACTATCTTTGCTGCATGAGTGCTTCTCCTTTGTTCTTTTCGATCATCATTCCGGTTTATAATCGGCCAGATGAAATGCGGGAGTTGCTCGAAAGCCTGTCCAAGCAAACCGTTCTCTTTCACTCTAAAGGCCCTATCGGTTTTGAAATCGTTGTAGTCGAAGATGGGTCAACTGTTCCTAGCCAAGAAGTAGTTTTAGCGTTTAAAGATAAACTGTCCATTTCTTACTTTTCGAAAGTAAATACTGGTCCTGGAGATTCACGTAATTTTGGTTTGGCGAAAGCCAAAGGTGAATACATCATTCTGTTTGACTCAGACTGCCTGATTCCACCAACTTATTTTGAGGTGCTTGGAAAGTACTTGGATGAAAATATAGTCGATGCTTTTGGTGGCGCCGATGCTGCACATGATTCTTTTTCAAACGTGCAGAAGGCCATCAACTTTGCTATGACTTCCATATTCACCACTGGGGGCATTAGAGGAAAGGAAAAGTCTTTGGATAATTATCAGCCACGTAGCTTCAACATGGGCTTTCGCAGAAGTCTCTTTGATACGATCGGTGGGTTTTCAGATGTACATCCAGGAGAAGATCCCGACTTAAGCTATCGTTTCATTGATGCCGGATTAAAAGTGGTGTTCATTCCTGGTATTGAAGTCTTTCACAAGCGCCGCATCGACTTTTCGAAATTCAGCACCCAAGTCTACAAGTTTGGTGTAGTTAGGAATTTTTTGACCAAATGGTATCCGCATCACAACAAGCTGGTCTACAAGTTGCCTAGCCTATTCTTACTAGGTTCACTAAGCTTATGCTTGTTGATGTTCTTTTCCTTCTGGGCAATCACGCCTTTAGTATTGCTTGCCATGTTACTCTTCATAGAAGCTTTGGCGAAAGAAAAATCTTTAACAGTCGCATTGATGGCAGTACCTGCAAGTTTCATTCAATTGTGGGCCTATGGATATGGATACTTAAAAGGGTTTTGGAAAGTCCATGTCTTGGGTCAAAATGAACGGGAGGTTTTCCCTGAGATGTTTTTTGACTAAGCATCAGCCCTATTTCTTGCTAGCGGTATCGCTTTTATTTATCTTCATAATGATGCAATCAAAGGACTTCTCGTTTAGCCGAACGAGTATATTGGCAGCATTTAGATGAAAACAAATGCTTCAGTCTCTGTATCCATTTTGTGAAATGACTTGGAAAAAACATAACAAAATATGTACACCGAAATAATAAGCGTTTTTCAGAGATTTACAGAGCTTACAGCCAAGGATAAAAGTATCATTCAAGAAATATTTAAACCAAAAACCATAAAAAAGAACGACTTCTTTCTAAAAGAAGGTCAATTAAATAATAAAGCCGCCTTTATCAGAAAAGGGTTAGTAAGATTTTATGTAATAAAAAAAGGGGAGGAATCTACTCTAGAATTTATGAAAGAATCAGAGTTTGTTGCCGATTTCCCCAGTTTCTCTCAGCAAGGATACAGTGACCAATATATTCAAGCATTGGAAGATTGCGAACTTCTAGTAGCTAACTATGATGGTATACAGCGGATTTACAATGAGATCAAAGTAATGGACCTTTAATGAAGCTGAATACAGATTCATCATAATTAACTGATCAAGAACTCATTTAGCCTCATGACAACCACCAACCACAAAGTGGCCTTTCAAGTGTTTTATTTCTTCTTGTCGATAAGTGTTCCTTTCATGGTACTTTCGCAAGAGACAGAGCGTAAGGTCTACTATGGCGAGGACTTCTTCATCCTAGAGGGAACCGAGATCCCCGACTCCCTTAAGGAAAATCGTTACGATCGACTACCACTTTCGTATAAGAAAATTGTACGAAAACCTGTGTGGGACTTGTCAAAAGCTTCAGCAGGACTATCCATTAGGTTTCTTTCTAACTCCACCAGCATTAGCGTGAAGTGGACTGTCCTAAATGATTTCAAAATGAATCACATGGCTGAAACCGGAATCAAAGGCATTGATCTCTACTTCAATAATAACGGCAAATGGCAATACTTAAATACCGGCCGACCTACCGGATTTGAAAATGAATCCCAGCTCATCAGTAACATGCCCACTGAGATGCGGGAGTTCAAAATGTTCTTGCCCCTATACGATGGTCTGGTAGATATTGAAGTCGGGATTGATTCCACTAGTTTGATTAAAAAGGCATCAAGGAACAACCGAAAGCCGATCGTCTTTTATGGCACCAGCATCACACAAGGTGGCTGTGCTTCTCGTCCAGGAATGGCACACACCAATATCATTTCCAGAAAGCTGAACGTCGACTGTATCAACTTTGGGTTTAGTGGCAACGGACGTATGGAGCAGCCCATTGCCAATTTGATTTCGGATATGGACGCGGCTTTCTATGTAATTGAATGTCTGCCAAATATGATGAGTGCTGAACAAATCGCCGAGCGAACCATCCCTTTGGTCCATACGATCAGAGAAAAGCATCCTGAAACAGCTATTCTCTTGGTCGAGAATTTCATTTATGAGCCATCTGTTCTAGACGAAAAGATGGACAACGACATCAACAACTTGAATACCGCGCTCGAAACCGAATACGTCAAATTGATGAAAGACGGCTATGAAAACATTTACTATGTGGATAGTAAATATGCAACTGGCTACGACAACGAAGGAACAGTCGATGGCGTCCATTTTACCGATTTGGGTTTCATTAGATATGCCGATTTTTTAATAGAGAAGTTCCTGCAGTTAGGGCTTTTTTCTACAAAAAAATAAAGGATTACGGAGAAGCTAGAAACCCATAGATATTTAGAAAAAACAGCAACTGAACATGTCTTTCTTGCTTCGCAAAGGCTTAATATCGTAAATTGTGTCGCTCATTATTAACGGAAAAGCCAAAATGGAATCACGGAGAAAGACCAAGTACTTGTATGACTTTCTATCTATATTCTTTGCAGTGATAAGTGCTTTTGCATTGAACAACTGGAATGATAACAGAAAAGACAGCAATGCCGAATCAAAAATTCTGTTGGAGATATTGCACGGCTTGGAAAAAGACATCGTAGATGTTAGAGGTAATATAGAAGGTCATAAGCAAGGAATAGCTGCATCGGCCTTTTGGAGAAGCGTATTTTTAAATGAAGCTGTTTCGTTAGACTCCTTGGAACGAAAATACTTTTTGATAACTAGAGATTTTATTTCGATCCAAAATACTTCTGGGTATGAGACATTGAAGTCGAAAGGATTAGAACTGCTCGAGAATGATGAACTGAGGCCCAAAATTGTGTCTTTATACGAGTATGATTACCAAGTTTTATTGAAACTTGAAGAGGAATACCAAGAATCGCAATTTCATCAGAATTACTTTTCAGAGCTTAATAATTTCATTGCGCCAAATTTAATCTTTAACTCCGAAGGAGAGATTACTGGTTTGACTGTACCTCTAAATCTAGAAAAGAATGATCGGCAAATCATGCTTAGTTATTTATGGAAGATCGAAGCCAATAGAGCGTTCATTATGAGGGGATATGATGAAGTTGAGAATAAGATTGAGCAGCTGATTAAAGAAATTAAAAGAGAATTGTCGTGATTGAAGGCGCAATGCCTTTAAAACCAACTTTTTATGGATGCCAACTCTCTTTCAAAGAAAGAGGAATGCAGCCGTGCTACTACAACCCTCTTCCCGGCGTATATGGCGCACCCGCTTTTTCAATTGCAGTTTCAAACTTCGCCAAATTATCATTGAAGACCTTTGCCTCCTCTAAATACTTGGTGAATGCTGCTTTTGCAAGCTCGATACTTTTCTTTTGAGTGTCGGTTGGCAACTCAGTCGTTTCCCAATGTCCGTAGATGACGTTGCCAACTCGTGAAGAGATTGAAGGCGATGTATTGACGTCTTTGCTGCGTTTCACACGGTCACCGTTCAAAGCAGTGCGCAACTTAAATAAGGTCTTGTTCAAGGCCGTCAGCTTGCTAAACAATTCAGGTGTTGCTGCTGGAGTATTGGTAAGCGCAGCTTTGATGTAGCGAAGCTTTTCGCTCGCTTCTCCTAATTGTCGGCTTGCGCTGGAAACTTTGCGAGACAAGTCACTGGTTTGCTTCTGAAAAGCAGCCACTTCATCGTAGTTGGTTCCCGGATTATGCACCGCCTTCACTGTGAATTCTTGCTTTGCACCCTGTGATACCAAGTCACCATTGTTTACGACAAAGAGCTCAACGCTGTACTCGCCAGGAGCTACCAAAGGTCCTTGCGGCACACCAGCCCATGGTGGTTGAAAAGATGGTACCACCAAATTGATTGGGTTTGGTGGTGGTAATCTCAGATCCCAGTTTGTACGATGCACTCCGTTTTGAGCGGCACCTTCAAGCCATCTTACAGGCTCATCGTTAGCATCTCTAATCAAGAGCATTACCGCGGCTTTAGTTTCGGTCGCCTCCTCTTGCAGGACATCCCATCCAGGAAAAGGAATATTGGCATTCTGCGCTTTCAAAGCCTTTTCAGATGCTGCACGTAACGCCTTTGCAGTCTTTGGAAGGTCTTTCAAGTAATAAGTAAATACTGCTCCAAAGGGAGGATTTTCGCTGCGAAAGCTGGAAGATCCTTGTGATGGCATTCCTTTGGCTTGCATCGCCACGTTTGGATTGTACCACCAAGTATCCCTTACCGGAAAAAGGGTACTTTGGGCTCCCGACCTACTGATTGATCTTAGCGGCGAATAGTCATCTAAGATGTAAACTCCCCGGCCGAAAGTGGCACCTACCAAGTCATTATCTCGTGGATGCAGTTCCAAATCTCTGAACGGAATGGTTGGTACGCCAGCATCCAATTTCGTCCAATTGATGCCCTTATTGACCGAAAAGTAAATGCCATATTCGGTACCAATGAAAAGAAGATTCTCCTCTTGGTGATCTTGCTTGATTACCCATACAATGGTATTGGATGGTAAGTCGCCAGCAATGGATCTCCATGACTTTCCTCGATCATTACTCATAAACAAGTAGGTGGAGTAGTCACCAAGTTTATGCGCATCGGCTGCTGCAAAAACGACCTGATCATTGTGCGATGAGGCTTCTACATCGTTAATAAACGCATGCGAAGGCACCTTCGGCAAGCTACTTTTTCTCCAATTCTTACCATCATCCTCACTCACTTGTAACAGGCCATCGTCTGAACCGGTATAGATCAAGCCTGCCTTCACGGGTGATTCTGAAATGCCAGTGAGTGTGGCATATTTAGACATGGCGCCGTTATCATAAAGCGCATCAATACTTTCGACACGATCCATCATTTTTAACGCATACCTACTGGTGTTGGTAGTCAAATCCCCGCTGATAGGGTTCCACGAATTCCCACGATCAGTACTTTTCCAAACACGTTGCGAACCGAAATACAAGGTTTTGTGATCATGTGGACTTACTAGGATTGGACTGTCCCAGTTCCAGCGTTCAGGAGGGTCATTAGGTCCAGCTTGTGGTTTGATGTTCAAGACTTCGTTGGTGGTGCGATCATGTCGATACAACTCACCTTGTTGAATTTCCATGTAAACCGTGTTGGGATCTTTAGGGTCGAAAGCTGCATCATAGCCATCAGCACCTAACGGAACGTACCAGTCTTGATTTCGCACGCCTTCGGTGTTGGTCGTTCTTGATGGCCCAAGTAACGTACCCAAATCTTGTGCGCCAACTACTACATTATAGAAAGGCTCGGCATTGTCAAGGGCCACTTTATAGAATTGCGAAATCGGAAGGTTGCCAAAGTGTCTCCAAGTAATGCCTTCGTCGAAGGTTTCGTATAACCCTCCATCAGTACCGGCTATTAAGTGATCGCCATTGTTGGGATCAATCCATAAGGCATGATTGTCGCTGTGCTTTTCACGACCGGTGCCCAAATATTTGAAGGTCTTTCCTCCGTCGCGAGTCACTTGAAAGAAGACGTCCATCTGGTAAATAAGCTCAGGATTTGTTGGCGAAACTTCAATTTCTTGGTAATAGTGAGGCCCCGTTCCTCCCGAAGTATAACTGTTGCGCTTTTCCCAACTTTCGCCCTTATCAAGAGAGCGGTAGAATCCTTTGTTTTTGGGATCAGACTCTATGGTAGCATATACCATTTGGGGATTGGCTGGAGTGACTGCCAATCCAATCTTTCCAACATCGCCACTGGGTAAGCCTTTGTTGATTTGCTTCCAGTTCTCACCACTGTCTGTAGATTTATAGATGCCTGATTTTGGTCCGCCAGCCAATAAAGCCCAGGTCTTTCTTCGACGCTGGTAAGCTGCTGCGTAGATCACTTTCGGATTAGATGGGTCAAATTCCATGTCGGTCACTCCAGTATCGGCATCGATTTCCAATACCAGTTGCCAAGTGTTACCTCCGTCTACAGTTTTGTACAGCCCACGTTCCCCACCCGATGACCACAACGGACCTTCGGCTGCAACATAGACCACATCACTGTTGGTAGGATCAACCAAAATTTTTCCGATGTGCTCTGAATTCTTCAATCCCATTTGTTGCCAGGTTGCGCCGCCGTTCATGCTCTTGTAAACACCATCTCCCCAGCCCACGTGCCTACCACTTACATTTTCGCCCGTACCTACCCAAACTACTTCTGGGTTTTGGGGATCAAGGGTAATAGTACCAATGGAGTACGAGGATTGTTTGTCGAAAATAGGTTTCCAGGTAATACCACGATTGGTGGTCTTCCATACGCCACCAGATCCTACGGCAACATACCAAATGCTGTTGTTTTGTGGGTTTACTTTAATGTCGGCAATTCTGCCTCCCATTACAGCTGGACCAATACCCCGTAGTTCTAGACCTTTGGCCATTTCTTTGGCATATATAACTTGGTTGGATTGTGCCGAAAGTGTGTATGGTGCAAATGAAAAGAAGGCTAAAATAGAGAAGAAAAAAGTGGCTCTTAGAATACGCATCAGAGATTGGGTTGATAGAAGGATCAATATAAATCAAAATTGCGAGATGTGCTTGCAAGGAGATCTAGGGTTCTTGCAGAGGCGCAAAGGATTTGATAGTTTGGATGAAGAATTTGCAGGGTGAAGAGATTTAAGCTCGCGGGTTCCTTTGGAACGGCACCCCCTCGCATTGCTTTTTAGGTATTCTGGTGAATAATCGGGCCGTTATGTTTGCTACGTGGTCACTATCGGCTAAAACAACTCGAAGTTTCACTTTTGGTAGTTTATCGTAACTTTCGGCCTAAACTTAACCCAACGCTTTATGATTGGTAGCGAGTGAGTAAAGAAATTCTCGCTAAGGCCCAAATAAACTACCATCAAACTACCTGAAACACATATCGTTCCCACTTTATCCATACCCATTCGCCTACAAGAATATGGAGTTGGTATTTTCTTGGCTGCCCAAACAAAGTCGGCACTAAAGAAAGCTATAAAGAAGAAGCTAGTCTTGGTTAATGGTGTTATGGCTACAACAGCAACCTTGATACGTGGCGGAGAAAGCATAACCTTATCCCTCCCAAAGGAAGTAGCGCCTAAGAAAAAGTTGATTTTTCCTCTAACCGTGCTTTTCCAAGATGATCATTTGGCAATTGTTCACAAGCCTGCTGGAATTCTCGTTAGCGGGAACGGCTTTCACACCATAGCCAGTGCCTTGCCTCAAAACATTAAGCCCAGCAATCTTCCTGATGCTACCAAGCCTCATCCAGTTCATCGTTTAGATTATGCCACGACTGGTGCGCTTTTGGTCGGAAAAACTAGTGAGAGTATTCGCACGTTAAATCAGATGTTTGCCAAAAAAAGGATAGCGAAGGTTTACTATGCCATTACAATTGGCGAAATGAAACCTAGCGGTGAGATCATTTCAACAGTCGATGGCAAGCAGGCAAAGTCGGGATATCAGGTGCTGAAATCGGTGGCTTCGAAAAGGTTTGGCCAATTGAATTTGGTAAAACTAGAACCTCAAACAGGAAGGAGACATCAGTTGCGAATTCACCTATCTAGTTTAGGCAACCCTATTCTTGGAGATAAAGACTATGGAATTGAGGGCCTTGTCTTAAATGGGAAAGGAATGTACTTGCATGCCTCTTCGTTGGAGTTTGTTCATCCGTTTACGAAAACCAAGATCAACATCGAGGATGAATTGCCGTTGAAATTCAAGAAGATTTTCAGTTCTGAGGAGTAGTTCTGGGGCGATTCAATAGAGTAGATAGGCGAAAGGCAAAAAAGTATGATAACCTATGCTATTTAATCTCTTGGAGCCAAAGAAACCTCAATCACCTTTGGATCAAAACGCTCATCTAGATAGAGCCACTTTGCGTTAAAGCTTTTGAGCTCGCTTCTGCTTTTTCTTCCGACTTGTCCCATGATCTGACCGCAATGCTGGATGCCGTTACAGTGTGTGAATTGAACGGATAATATACCTCCCTCACATACAACCGCTTTACCTTCATAGATAATGTGTCTAGCAGTAAGGGTGGACATACCGTTTTCTTCAATTTTTAGCTGTGCTGTTTCTTTTTGCTTCGCTTTAACAAGAAAATGCATCTCATAATTACCAGCTAGATGGAGAATGAAATCAGTGCTTTTGGTGCTGTTGCTTGCTTCAAAGTATTTATTGAGTTGATTATTCTTCACAATATCGGTTAGGTCGGTAAGAATAATATCGGGTAAATCGTTTATCTCTGCCGGACTCAATTCGGACCCTCGATATGAGGGCAACTGTTCAATGATTTTCTTACTGCTACTGATATAGACTTTTCCACTAAACGATTTATCAAACCGCGAGACCCCTAACAGATCGCCAGTAAATAGTTGTTCTCTGATCGGCAAAACTTGAATCGACATAAAAAGCGGAGCCTTGGTGGTGTCATTGCTAAACCTTCCAATTATCAATTGTCCAGATGCTTGCACTTTGAAAACTCCTTTATATAAAGGGTGTCCTGCAATACTTAACGTAGCTGTTCCTAAATCATCTTTGATACTCAATTCAATTAAGAACACACCATTTTCAATAGAGACAAATATGCCTTTGAAGTCCTGAACAAATGCCTCAATCTTACTGGCATATTTACTTTCTGGGGCAACATCTAGTAAATTTTGTGGATTCCTTCCATGGACTATCCACCTTCTACCAGAGATATGTTGAGAAATGATGGGGCTAACGGTTTTATTTTGTAGCGCATCTTTTTGTTCCTTTTCAGAAGCGACTCTTTGAAAAATCACTTCCCCAACTACTGGTTGTCGGTCTCGATCATAGCCAGAATAAGCCCCAATTAGGAAGGGCTTTATTTTTATTTGCCGTTCGCAAAAGATGCTGATAAACAGGGAGCGGTCAAGAACCGTGTCTTCATTTTTAAAGATCAGAGACATGCCATTCTGCTGATACTGTATGGAGCCTTCATAGAGGTATTCAGAAAACTCTTCTTCTTTCTCCCAATAGGTCAAAGCCCAATGTGCTTTTAGATTGCTTTCTGAAAGGGTAAGGGCTGTGAGGATGATGTTGCTTTCTTCACCCAGATAATACCCGATATAGTATTCATCTTGAAGCGGAGGCGAAATTGGTTTTTCAAGATCTATCTGCTCTGTAACTGCCTCTTTTGACAAAGAAGAATTATTGAGAAAATCAGTTACATCCTTATAGCCGATGGTTTTAAAGTAAATAAAGACAAATTCTCGGGTCAACTTAATGGTGCCATTACCGTTTTTCCATTCTCTGTACTTATTATATAGGTATTTTCCATTGACCCACTTTCCAGTTTTATCTAGAATTAGTTTTCTGATACTAGGCAGCTTTTCGTCATAGTAATTAAAACCATAGAGTTGATAGTCTACGAGCGTTTCAGGGGAAACCCCGTAGGTATCCTTTAATTTAACAATCAGGGCTTTATGAAGCGCTCTAAAAACTGCAGGGGTGAGAGTTAAGCCGCTTTTTCGATTTGTTCTTGTCATTTCTAAGAATTCCTGTTCATTCCAATTAATTTAACAGGAATTCCTGTGGGAATTCAATGGAATAGGATAATTCTTTATGCAGAACAGGAATTTACATCTTAGGTATCTTCTTTTAGTTCTATTCAAAATTTTCAATATCGAACCAGATGAAAAAAATTTATATTTTATTCCTATTTCTTGGCCTTTTCGTTGTGTCAGCAAATGGCCAGAAACTGGTCAAAGGTTACGTTTTAGACGAGCAAAAAGAGCCCCTAATTGGTGCTAACATCCTGGTAAAGGGAACTTCGACCACTATCGGTACAATAACCGACGTGCTTGGAAACTTTCAACTCAGTATTCCAGATAACTCCAACACTTTAACTGTGTCTTATACAGGATATGAGTCCAAAGAAGTGGAGGTGACTGCTTTAAACTTAGAAATTATACTAATTCAAAACTTGGAGACTTTGAATGAAGTCGTTGTAACTGGATTTGTTGGTGCTGTAGGCCAAGCCCGTCGCCGTGCAGAGTCTGTCCAACGCATTCCAGAGTCAGTTGTGACCTTAACAAGTGAGCAAATTGAAGCTACTGGTGTGACAAACGTGCAGTCTTTTGCCACTTTAATTCCTAATGTCTCTTTTCAAGCAGCCCAGAATGTTGGAGTTAATTTCATCAACGTGAGGGGTATTGCTCAAATTAGGAATGGAGATGCCCCAGTTGCATTCGTTGTAGATGGAGTAACGATTCCAGATGCTAACCTGTTAAACCAAGAGCTATATGATTTGGCAATGGTAGAAGTAGTCAAAGGCCCACAAGGTACCTTATACGGCAAGAACGCAATCGGAGGTGCTATTAATATTCTAACTCAAGCGCCAACCAATTATTCAAAAAATAAACTTACCCTCGGGTATGGCAATGGAAATACCTTGAAAACCCAATTGTCATCTTCTGGCGCGCTGTCAAAAGACAAGGTGTTCTATCGCGTGTCTGGCTCATACAAGAACTCAGATGGTGTAATTGACAATGTGACATTGGGAGAACCAGTTGATTATCTTGACGAGTTGAGCTTGAGAGGACAATTACGATTCGAATTAAGTCCGCGTTTTAATGCAACGATCAGTCATCAGTATTCTGATACGAAAGGTGGTGCCACTTACTATTCACATAGCCCAACTGGCTTGCAGATGGATGCCGACGATTTTGATAATATTATTGATGCCGATCAGCGAGGCGTTTCTTCACTAGAAAACAATTTTAGCTATTTGAAGCTTGAGCTAAACTTAGGGAATGCCACCTTACGTTCGGTAACTTCTATAAATAAAGCTGACCGGAACCACGTTGGTGATCTGGACTTCTTGGCAGTAGATATTCTTCGCCAGATCCAGGATAGTAATTCCAAAACTTTCAATCAGGAATTTAGATTGAGTTCTACCAAACAAGACAGTAAGGTGTCTTGGGACTTAGGTGCGTTTTATCAGAATACAGACAAGGTGCTCTATACAGAGGCTACTGCCGACTTTGGTTTCTTTGCAGATCCTGTTGCACCTCTTGGACAGCAAGGAACTTTTGCCATCTTATCTGATTTTACCAACAACTTCAAAACCTTTGCCTTGTTTGGATTCTTGGATTACCAACTATCTGATAAGTTCACAGCCTCTGTAGGATTACGTTTTGATAACGATAAGATTTCTCAAGACAATCGTCTTTTGAACACCACACCTGAAAAAAATCAAAGTGAATTACAGCCCAAGCTATCGCTTTCTTACCAAGCAACTGATCGCCTTCTAGTGTATGGTAATTATGGTAGGGGATATCGAAGTGGCGGCTTTAACTCCGATGCCACTGATCTTTTTGATGCAGAGTTTGACGGCGAGACCAGTAACAACTTTGAGGTGGGGCTGAAAACATCGTCACAAGATGACCGCTTCATCTTCAATGCGGCTGCTTTCTATATTGATTTTCAGAACCAACAACAGTATGCAGTGGCCTTTGGTCAAGGTGGTTTAGTGCTGGGAAACTACAATTTCCCGGAAACAACCATCTCAGGTTTTGAAGCCGACGTAAAATACAGAACTTCTAAATTTCTCGACATCATGGCAGGCTTTGGTTTTAACCAATCAGAAATTCAGGATGGAGGCACCAACGGGAATATAGAGCGTTCCACTTTCGTTGGAAATACAACACCTTTTGTTCCGAAAACTACTTGGAACCTGGCAATGCAATCGAAGTTTGACCTTTCAGGCAATCTTGAATTTCTTGGTTTTCTCAACTTGAGCAATAAAGGAGAAATGTTCTGGCATGAAGATAATAACGACGTGGCTGCTGCCTACTCATTGTTAGATGGACGAGTAGGGGTTTCTTTAAGCAAGAAGTATAGTTTGACTTTCTGGGCAAACAATATCTTAGATACTGAATATTACCAAGAATATTTCGCAGGTGAAGTATCGGGAAGTGCAGCAGGAGATATTGGATGGATCGGAAAGCCTAGAACGTATGGTCTTGACCTCACAATTAAGTTCTAAGCACGCAAGTGTAGAACAAAGTTTAATTGAACCATTTTAATATTTCTTAAGCAAGCAGATGCGAGTAGCAACCGATATTGGAGGTACGTTTACGGATTTAGTATTATATGATTTTGATAAAAAGACTGGTGCGTTAAAGAACATTCGCACGGCTAAGACAGATACTACGCCGCCAAACTTTGAAGAAGGGATTATAAATGCCTTAAGTATAGCGAAAATTGATTTGGCCGGTGTTGATTTCTTAGCACACGGTACAACAGTCGTAATCAATGCTCTTACCGAAAGGAAAGGAGCAAAAACTGGTATGATCACGACTAAGGGGTTTCGAGATGTCTTGGAAATTGCAAGAGCAAACCGACCAGACTTGTTCAATTTCAACTTTGTTAAACAAGCTCCTTTCGTTCCGCGCTATTTAAGACAAGAAGTAGACGAGCGCATGACCTATCAAGGTGAGGTGTATCGAAAAATCAATAGGAATGATATAGAAGAAGCAGCAAAAGTCTTTGAAAAAGAAGGTGTTGAAGCAATTGCGATCTGCTGCTTACATGCTTATCAAAACCCTGCTCACGAAAAGGAGATTGCAACTGTATTGGCCAAAATTTTGCCAAAGATCCCGGTGATCTGTTCGCATGAAGTCAATCGAGAATGGAGAGAGTATGAACGTACTTCTTCTACCGTGCTTTCAGCATATGTTACTCCGATTACCAGAAACTACCTCAATAGACTAGAGGACCAATTACGTCAGAAGGGCTTAAAGAGCGCACCTTATATCATGCAATCAAATGGTGGTATGACAACTATCGATGCGGTAAAGCAAAACCCAATTACGATAGTAGAGTCAGGACCAGCGAGTGGAATGTTGGGTGCTGCAGAATTGGGAAAAGTCATTAAACGTAAGAATCTAATTGTCTTAGATATTGGAGGAACAACTGCTAAATGTTCACTGATAGAAAATGGTCAACTAAAGATTACGACCCAATATAAGATTGATCATTCCCGAACCAAAGCAGGCTACCCGATTCAAACACCTGTAATTGAAATTGTAGAGATTGGCAACGGAGGAGGAAGCATTGCATGGGTCGACGTTGGAAATAAGCTGCATGTGGGGCCTCAAAGTGCCGGTGCAATGCCCGGTCCTGCTGCCTATGGGAAAGGTGGTACTGCGGTAACTACTACTGATGCAAATTTGCTCTGCGGTCGCATTCAACCCGATTTTTTTCTAGGCGGCAAGATGAAGCCAGATATAAAAAGCATGGATTCTGCTTTCGAAAAAATGGAAAAGCAGTTAGGGGTGTCGAAGTCCAAGATTGCCAACGCAATACTAGATGTTGCAAATGCTAATATGGTCAATGCGTTAAAACTAATTTCGGTTAACAAGGGATACGATCCTCGTGACTTTTCAATGGTCGTTATTGGTGGAGGAGGTGCAATGCATGCTGCCCACTTGGCTGAAGAACTACAGATTTCAGAAATCATCGTCCCGATAAATGCCGGTGTATTTTCTGCCTTAGGAATGCTAATGTCTGATTTACGAAGAGACTTCTTACGAACACATGTAAAAACGGTCAACGCTAAAAATCTTACCTTCTTTAAATCCATTTTAAAAGAGATGCAGGAGCATGCTATCAGCAGCTACCAAAAAGATGGGTTTCGGAAAAAGGACATTCAATTTGAATTCTTTGCGGACTTGCGCTTTGCTGGCCAAGAGCATTATGTTAAGATTCCATTTTCTAGAATCTTTAGAACGAAAGCAGAGTTAGAGAAACTCACTGAGGATTTTTGCAAGGCTCACAAAAAGCAATACACGTTTGAATTGGATAGCGCAGTAGAATGGGTCAATTTTCACGTAGTTGCAACTGTGCTTGTCGAGAAGCCATCATTTCCAAAATTGAAGAAGGGAAAGGGGGATCTCGAATCCGCAACTAGCCAAGAAAGCCTGGTTGATTTCGGAAAATTTGGCAAAGTAAAAGCCAAGATTATCGAACGAGATAAATTGACAGCAGGGATGTCTTTCAATGGCCCAGCAATTATTGCTGAAGCTGCAACTTCAACAGTCCTACCACCCAATTTTAAATTGAAAGTAGATGAATGGGGAAACCTAATTATCACTACTGATCAATGAATAACTACTTGCAAGCAATTTTTAAATATTGATCTCAGTTCATCTACAACATCCTTCTTCATATAAGACTATGGATAATTTTACATTAAACATTATACAAGATGCTTTAGTCGCAATTGGCGATGAAATGTTTCTAGCCATGCAGCGTACTAGCATGAGCCCTATTATTTATGAGTCCTTAGACTATGCCGTCGGCCTCACAGATCAAAAGGGCTTGCTTTTGGCTCAAGGAAACGGAGTAACGGCTTTCCTTGCCTGCTTAGACACGGTGGTTCAAAGCACATTGGAGAAATATCCACTAGAGGAAATCAACGAGGGAGATGTATTTATTGCAAATACGCCTTATGCAGGTGGCGGCACGCATTTGTCTGATGTCTCCGTCGTAATGCCGGTCTTTTATAAAAGGAAAATTGTGGCATTCACAGTCAATAAGGCGCATTGGACAGAACTAGGTGGCACTTATGCTGGTTCGGTTTCGACCGTGGCTACCGAAATTTTTCAAGAAGGCCTTCATTTTCCTTTTATCAAGATCAAGAATGCAGGTGTCCTCAACCACGCTATTATTGATATGATTCAAGCCAACGTACGATTGCCAGATAGCACGATCGGAGATCTGCATGCAGGAATTGCAGCGGCAGAAGTTGGAGCAAATCGTCTTAATGAGCTGATTGAAAAATATGGCTTAAGCACTTTCGAAGCTGCTAAAAACGCCTTGCTGGACTATGGCGAAACGATGACTATTGAGTCATTAAAAAAATTCCCCAAAGGTACTTACCAAGGAGAAACTATCTTAGAAGATGACGGCTTTGGAAATGGCCCCTTTCCAATAAAAGTAGCTATCAAGATTTCACGGAAAGAAATGACTGTAGACTTTTCGGGCTCACACCAGCAGTTGCAAAGTCCACTCAACTTATCTTTTACGGGCTTGGTTACTGGTGTACGAAGTGTCTTCAAAGCCATTACTACGCCAGATCTACCTGCCAATGGTGGAGCATTTCGTCCCCTTAAAGTGTTGTGCGAGCCGGGAACTGTTGTTAGTGCTTTGCCGCCAGCAGCTTGTTCGATATACTACGAGACTTTGATTACCTGTATGGATTTAGTTTGGAAAGTGTTAGCTGAAGCAATGCCTGGCCTGTTACCGGCTGGTCATCTGCGTTCAGTCTGCGCGACTTTTATTTCGGGAATGCATCCTGATACTGATGAATTTTATATTCAAGCCGAACCACTAGCCGGAGGATGGGGCGCATCACACACCCATGATGGAAATAGAGGACAGCTCTCTTGCGGTAGTGGCGAAAGTTATAACATCCCCATCGAAATACGTGAAATGCGTTACGGCCTCATGGTGGAGCAATATGCTTTTCACAATGAAGGAGGCGGCTACGGTGAATTTCAAGGCGGCAATGGTCAGTATGTAGATTATAAAATTTTATCCGATGAGGCCTTTCTAACCGCCGCTTTTTTAGGGGCGAAAGTTCCCACTTGGGGAGCATACGGTGGGGCAAGTGGCTCTTATAATTACGTAAAAATTCTCAGGTCAGACGGCTCTGAGGAGCGACATAGTTTAGTGACCAATATCAGGTTGGAGAAAGGAGATATCGTGCGGTGTGTCACAGCAACTGGTGGTGGTTACGGTAACCCAAACGATCGGCCGAAAGAGAAAGTGAGCTTAGATCTAAAGAACGGATATATCACTGAAGAGCAAGCAAAGAACTATAAGAGCTATGGATAAGAAACAGCTGGCTTTTGCAACATCCGATCAGCCTAGACAAAACGTGTTGTTTGAATTTGAGAGGGATGGAGTTGGGATAAATTTCGGAACTGTCATTTTGAAAAAGGGCATCCGAATTCCCGAAAATGGCTTTACAAGACACTTGCAGCATGAAATTTCTTATGTCCAAAGTGGAAAAATTCAATTGCTTAACATCGACGGTTCCGAAGGAGATATGTTGGTCAAAGGTGATGTGGTAAGTATTGCTGCAAAGGAGCCTCAGGCGGGTGTTGTTTTAGAGACCACCAAAATCATTTACATACTAATTGGTTAGACAATGCGAATAATAAAAAGTCATGATCTAGAAGCCATTGCACTTGGTTCTACGGTCCTTGGAACCGGCGGCGGCGGCGACCCATATATTGGTAAACTGATGGCTCAAAACGCCATAAGGAAATTTGGAGATGTAACGATGCTTGATGCAAGTGAAGTTCCAGACGATGCCTTGATCGTACCAATTGCGGCTTTCGGTGCACCAGTTATCTTACTGGAGAAACTATTCAACGGCAGAGAAGCTATTGCTGCCTTTGAAATGATGGAAAAATATTTTGGCGAGAAAATATATGCAACCATGCCTGCTGAAGCGGGTGGATTAAATGGAGTGACCCCTTTTGCTGTAGCTGCCGAAAAAGGAATTCCCATTGTAGATGCCGATGGGATGGGGCGTGCCTATCCTCGATTAGAGATGGTGACCTTTACCCTATTCGATATTCCAGTTTCGCCCATAACCCAAGCCGATGAAAAAGGTAACCGTGCCATCTATCATACCATTAACAATGTTTGGGGCGAAACCATGGTGGGCAGTACAGTTGTGCCTATGGGTGGTAGTTGCTTCATCGGTTGTTATCCTATGACAGGTAAACAATTGAAAGAAGCTGCAGTGCTCGGGGTGATTTCCAAAGCAGAGCGTATCGGTTTATCGATCTTGAATTCGAAAGCCGCTGGCGAAGATGTGCTCCAAAACTTACTGCAAACCACCAATGGCAAGTTGATCTTTCAGGGAAAAATTTCTGACGTTAATACGAAAACCGAAGGGCGATGGAATAAGGGCGTTTGCACCTTAATGGGCCTAGAGTCATATGCGGGTCAAGAAATGCAGTTAGACTTTCAAAATGAATTTTTGATTGCGAAAGTTGGTGACGAAGTTCTGGCTTCTGTCCCCGACCTGATCACTGTTTTAGATATGGATACTGCTGAGCCCATCAATGCAGAAACATTGCAGTATGGTTATCGACTTCATGTGATTGCCATGCCATGTGATGAGAAGTGGAAAACTGAGGCCGGGATTGCCTTGGGCGGACCCGCTGCTTTTGGTTACGAAAATGTGTACAGCCCAATAAACTCACCGAAATGAAGCAATACAAAATAGGCATTGATGTGGGAGGTACCAATACCGATTGTGTCTTGGTCAATAAAAACAACCAAATCATCTCCAAGACAAAGCACCCTACAACTTCTGATATCTCAACTGGTATCCAAGGGGCAATGAAAGCGGTATTAGAGGCATCTTCGATTGATTCTGGCGAAATTAAATATGTGATGCTCGGAACCACACATTGTACAAATGCGATTGTGGAACGAAAGCATCTAAACAAGGTAGGTATCATTAGAATCTGTAGACCTGCATCTCAAATGGTGCCCCCACTATCTGGTTTCCCAGAAGACCTAAAACGCATTCTGGACGATCACATATATATGATCAAAGGTGGTTTCGAATTTGATGGCCGTCTGATTAATCCTTTAGATGAGGATGAAGTTCACGAGGTGTTGATGCAAATGAAGGATGAAGTTGAGTCCCTCGCGATCACGGGAATATTTTCTAAGATTAATCCGGAGCAAGAATTGCGAGTAGCAGAATTGGCGACAAAGGTACTTGGGCAGCGTGTGGCCATCAGCATGTCTCATCAAATTGGTAGTTTGGGATTGCTGGAAAGGGAGAATGCAACGATCATAAACGCAATGCTACATGACATCGCAGTAAAAATGACCAGCTCGTTCAGATCCGCTGTCAAGAGTAACGACATCGATGCTAAGTTATACTTTGGCCAGAACGATGGCACTTTGATGTCAATTGAAAGGGCCAATCAATTTCCGGTCTTAACCATCGCTTGCGGACCAACAAATAGTATTAGAGGTGCTGGCGCTTTATCTGGTGTGAAAAATGGAATCGTTATTGATGTAGGAGGTACTACTTCCGATGCAGGTGTCTTGGTTAATCAATTTCCGAGAGAGAGCAACAAGGAGGCAAGTGTTGGAGGCGTAAAGACCAACTTCAGAATGCCTGATGTAGTGTCGGTTGGATTAGGCGGAGGAACGATCGTGAAACAGGTCGAAGACAAAATTGAGATTGGTCCACAAAGTGTAGGTTTTCGTATAACAAAAAAATCTCTCTGCTTTGGTGGCGATACACTTACCCTTTCAGACTACGCGGTCTTAAAAGGGCAGCTGGAGATTCCCAACACCTTGGACAAGAAGACAATTGCACAGAAGGTTGTAGCTCAGTTTACTGAAAGTGCAGAGCGTGTACAAAAGGAAATAGAGTCAGGCATCTCAAGAGAAATTAGCCGCTTGATTGATCGAGTCAAGACCAGTATGGATGCCGTACCCGTTGTCTTGGTTGGTGGGGGATCGGTCATTTTACCCGACAAGATAGAGGGGGTTTCCGAAATCATTCGCCCTAATCACTATGAAGTTGCCAACGCATTTGGGGCTTGCATATCTCAAATTGGTGGAGAGGCAGAAAAAGTATTTAACTTATCTAGCATTTCGCGTGAACAAGCCATTTCAGAAGTAAAAGATGCGGCCATTGAAAATGCAATTTCGGCAGGAGCTAAAATGGGTAGTATTGAAGTCTTGGATGTAAATGACACTGCTCTTGCTTACCTACCCAATGCAATCAAAGTGAAGGTGAAGGTCTGTGGTGATCTAGAGTAGTACCTTTTGTTTCAGTAGGCCGAAGCTTAGCTGAATCAAGTCCTAATACTTGTATCTTAAGAATGCTTTGCCTAATGCTACAAAACCTCAGCCCGTTCTCTGTTTATTCAATACTGAAGTGTAGACTTTTCGACTTTCTTGCACATTCTTGCAATCTTTGAAATCTACAATCTAATGCTCAAAGCGGGATAAAGGCTGTAATTTATGCACTAATTAACTGTGTATTGCTTTTTAAGTATCTGATATTGAGAATGATACGTGTAATAGTCTAGCTAATATGTGAACGGTAACGCATACCATTGGTAATTAACTATCTTTGATGCGTATATATATTTATTATTATTATGAGTAACGGAACAGTAAAATTCTTCAACGATTCAAAAGGGTACGGATTTATTACACCTGAAGACGGGAGTAAAGATGTATTTGTCCATGTAAATGGCTTAACTGATGAAATTAGAGAGGGTGATAAAGTATCATTTGACGTTGAAGAAGGTCAAAAAGGATTGAATGCAGTAAATGTTAAACTTACTTAAGTTTAAATAGCATTTTAGCTTATTGAATATAAAAGCATACCAGCAATGGTATGCTTTTTCTTTTGCTCAAGAACTAGATTTTAATAGTCATAAATCCTACTACCCCTTTTGTGTGATAAGTTTTTCTAATTTTTGGCGAAAGTGCCGGTTTAGTAAAACAACTAAATAATATGTG
The DNA here is from genome assembly GCA_947561585.1 of Caprella mutica. Classification (NCBI taxonomy): domain Eukaryota; kingdom Metazoa; phylum Arthropoda; class Malacostraca; order Amphipoda; family Caprellidae; genus Caprella; species Caprella mutica. The sequence goes on along the minus strand of CANNZV010003215.1, from coordinate 135,758 downwards.
TATATTAGTTGAAATCGACTAATGTTGTTTATTCTTTACTAACAAAGGTTTCAAAGAGATTGCGATGTTGATCGTGATCGAAACTATCCAATGAGGACAAAGAGTAAGATTTTAAAAACCGCTACTAAGCTTTTCAACCAAAAAGGGTACGGCGCTGTCAATCTTGAAGAGTTGGCGCAAGTACTTGGAATCAGTAGGGGCAACCTGACCTATCACTTTAAGAATAAGGCTGATCTCCTTGAAGCGATCACAGAAGAAATGTGGGCCAAGATTGCTGCAGAGAAAGAGAAGACTTTACAAGTGCCTTCTTTTCAGAACATGCACAACCAAACTCAGATGTATCTCAAGTTTCAGATCGAGTATGCTTTTGTGTTCTTGGATACGCATGTTCAGAATCACCCGATCGTAAAAGATCAGTTTAAGGCGATGATCGAAAAGACCATAGAAGATTTCCATAAGATGATTGCAATGGGCATCCAAATTGGTACCGTTAGAAAGGAAGAAATTCCTGGTACCTACAAAAGTCTAGCGCTCTCGGTTTGGATGGTTAGTTTCTATTGGCTTTCGCAGAAAACGACCAGAGATAGGACACTTCCTGAGGATGGAGAGAAAGTGATTTGGGGATTGATCTTGCCTCATCTAACTACTGATGGAGTAGCAGGTTTTAAGGAATATTTCGGCGAAAATATATACGAAAAATTAGAGGGCCCCTTTGACGTCATGAAATATGCACCAATAAAGTTTTAGTAATTATTATATAAGAAGGATGGAAATCATACTCCGTTTTTAAAACAGCAAAACTGAATGAATAAGATTTTCTTTACTGAAGAGCACGAGTTATTTCGTCAAAGTCTAAGAGCCTTCCTTGATAAGGAGGTGCGACCCAATATTGAACAATGGGAAGCCGAAGAAGAAATTCCTCGATCGATTTATAAGCGATTTGGCGAAATGGGATTCATGGGTGTCACCTACCCAGAAAAGTATGGTGGGATGGGTTTAGATACGTTCTTCTCGGTTGTCTACACCGAAGAGATGATTCGCATGAATTCAAGTGGTTTCAATACTTCAATTGGAGCGCACGCAGGTCTGGCTCTAGCACATATCAACGGTGAGGGCTCAGAAGCTCAAAAGGAAAAGTATTTAACTGCCGGACTAAAAGGTGAGCTCATTGGATGCTTAGCCATTACCGAACCAAGTGGCGGCTCAGATGTTGCATCGCTGTCAACTAAAGCAGTGCAAGATGGAAATGAGTTGGTCATTAATGGTTCCAAAACTTTCATTTCTAACGGCGTTTTGAGTGATTACATTATCGCTGCTGTTCGTACCGGCGGACCAGGTCCCAAAGGAATTAGTATGGTCATCATTGATCGTGATACTCCGGGAGTAAGTGCTACCAAATTGAAGAAGATGGGATGGCATGCTTCCGATACTGGCGAAATTGCTTTTGAGAACGTGCGAATTCCTATCGAGAACATTCTTGGCGAAGAAGGGAAAGGCTTCTTTTACATTATGCAGCACTTTGCTTCTGAGCGATTGGGTATGGCCTTGATTGGCGTTGCACAAGCTCAATTGGCAATTGATTTGGCTATAGAATATATGGCTGAAAGAGAGGTCTTCGGCAAGAAGATTAATAGATTTCAAGTCTTGAGACATCGCATTGCTCAAATGTCTGCAGAAGTTACATCAACACGAGCTTTCGTCTACCTTCTTTATAAGCAATTCAGCGATGGAGACTATATCATCAAAGAAGCTGCTATGGCAAAACTAGTCGCAACGCAATTGAGCGATAAAGTTTGTTACGAATGTATGCGCATATTTGGTGGCTATGGCTACATGGAAAGTTACCCAATGGCACGCTTACTTAGAGACAGTCAACTAGGTACCATTGGTGGTGGCACTTCAGAGGTTTTATGCGAAATTATTTCAAAGATGATTATCGATACCAAGGAGTACAAAGCAGCCATCAAGCATTAAGAGTTAGCTTTCGCCAGATCAAATTTCGTCAAATCAACCACAATTATATCAATAGATTCAGTGTCAGAAATTAAAGACAATACGCCAATCATTATCGGAGTCGGACAAGTATCAGAGGCCGTACCTGAGGATATTTCAACCGCTGCTTCTCATGTCGACCTTGCTGCCAAGGCTGCAATGCTTGCTCTCCAAGATGCGAAAAACGATACATTGGCAATCGAAGTAGATGTGATTGCTGGAGTCAAAATATTTGCCGATTCTTCGCCTCAGCATCAAGCTAAAACAGGACGAACAAATAACTTTCCCCGCTCTATTGCTAAACGAATCAAGGCCAACCCAAACTGGGCTGTTTACGATTCGGTTGGAGGACAGTCACCACAAAAGCTGGTTTCAGAGTTTGCCGAAAAGCTAGCAAGCGGCGATTGTGAGATGGTCCTAATAGCGGGCGGTGAAGCTATTGCCAATACCAAAGCTGCTAAGAAACAAAAAGTAAAGCTTGACTGGTCTGAAGACATTGACGGACAATTAGAAGACCGGGGACACAGTGGGGGTAAGCTTATCACCAGTGTTGAAATCTATCATCAGGTTGTATTGCCCATGCAGTTTTATGCCTTGATGGAAAATGCTAGACGCGCATCCTTAAAGCTAGACATGGAAACCTACGCACAGGACATGGGAGCGCATATGAGCCAGTTGTCAAAAGTTGCTAATAAAAATCCTTATGCTGTGGATCGAAATATCTATGACGCCTCACAGCTGATCACACCCGGCGAAAGAAATCCGTTAATCCTCACTCCATACACCAAGGGTCTCATCGCCAAAGACCGCGTTAACCAAGCGGCTGCTGTGGTAATTACAACGGTTGGAAAAGCCAGAACATTGGGAATTGACGAAAGTAAATGGGTCTACCTCCATGGTTATGCCAATACCCAAGATCGCGTATTGCTAGAACGCGAAGAACTGGGGAAGTCAGCCGGTATGGAGAAAGCCTTGAAGGGTGCCTTGCAACATGCGAATAAAAAAAGTACAGAGATCCGACACCTAGACATCTACAGTTGTTTTCCAATTGTAGTGAGTGAGGCAAAACGAATCTTAGAGATCGAGAAAGGAGACCCTAGACCAGTTACTCAAACCGGTGGTTTACCATTCTTTGGTGGCCCAGGAAATAACTACAGCATGCATGGCATCGCTTCTTTAGTTGAGAACTTAAGAAAAGATACAGACAGTTTTGGACTGGTATATGCAAATGGAGGCTGGATGTCAAAGCATTCAGTCGGAGTATATTCAACTCAAGCTTTTGAAGGTGATTGGCAACCTCAGTCGAGCTCTTCATTCCAAGCCAATGTGGAGGCAATTCCGAAAGTGAAGATAAATAGACGTCCGACCGGCGAAGCGATTTTGGAATCGTATACCGTTCATTACTTCAAAGGATTTCCCGTCAAGGCGATCATCATTGGGCGTTTGAAAGATTCCCAAGAGCGATTCTACGCAACCACCCCAATGGCCGATAATGCAACTGTTCAAGCAGTCGCAAAAAAGGACCTGATTGGATCAACCATCTTTGTTGAGTATGATCCTCAAGGAAATCGTTTCGCATTTCGAGAAGTAGACCTCGCTAAGTATCGCCCCAAGCTGATCAATACTTTTAAAGAAAGCTATAAGTACTGCGAAGTTCAAAAAGATGGCTGGGTTTTAAAAGTAACCATCAATAGGCCTGAAGTACGCAATGCATTAAGTCCGCCGGCCAATGAAGAATTAGCAGGGATCTTCAATGCTTTTGAGCTAGACGAAAACCTAAGAGTGGCCATTCTTACGGGAGCAGGGGATGATTCGTTCTCTTCGGGGAATGACCTCAAGTATATGGCTTCGGGAAATCCTATGTATATCCCCGAAATGGGGTTTGCGGGGTTAACCAGCCGGTCGAAACGCGTAAAGCCAGTGATTGCAGCCGTCAATGGATTGGCTTTGGGAGGAGGCTTAGAAATAGCTATGGCTTGCGACATCATCGTTGCAGCTGATCATGCCAAATTTGGTTTACCAGAAGTCAAGATTGGCTTGTTTGCAGGGGCAGGAGGTGTTCAAAGACTACCTAGGCAAATCGGTAAGAAGGCGGCAATGGAAATGCTATTGACTGGTCGTCCGATTGATTGCGATAAAGCATTAGAACTTGGCCTCATCAACTATGCAGTCCCGAAAGAAGAGTTGATGAAAAAAGCTGAGGAGCTGGCTTATCACATTACCCAAGCTTCACCAGCGGCGATTCAAAATACGATGCTGCTTATGAATCAAACCGCTGCATTTGCCAGTGAGGAGGAGGCAGTTTCTGCCCCGCACGAAATTTTCGACAACTTGCTTAATAGCAATGATTTTTGGGAAGGCGCTCGAGCTTTCGCAGAGAAGAGAAAGCCAAAATGGACCATTAAAAATTTAGATTAATTAAAGAAGAAATTTATTTGAGGTCGAACCTCAGCCCAAACTCATGTCTATGCCAAACGAAAACCTGAAGTCAACTATCGCCCATTTTTATCATTGGGAGAAAGTACAACCTGAAAAGGTATTCCTGAGACAACCCAAAGGTGATACTTGGTACACGCTCACTTATGCTGAAGCAGGACAAGAAGCCAGAAGAATTGCTACTGCTCTAGCAGCGAAAGGCTTGAAGACAGGTGATCACGTCGGCATCTTATCCAAAAACTGTTACCATTGGATCCTAGCAGATTTAGCCATCATGATGGGTGGATATGTATCAGTCCCTTTTTATGCCAGTTTGCCTAAAAGTCAATTGGCAGAGGTGATCGATCTGAGTGATATAAAAGCGATTTTCGTTGGTAAATTAGAAGATTGGGGAGATAAAGGTGAAGCCATATCTCGAGATCTTCATGTTATAAAATTTCCGCAATATGAAGGAAGTGCGGTTGTTGATTCTGGCGAAAGTTGGAATGATTTGCTTGCTAGTCATGAGCCTAAAACAGAAGACTCGGTTCCTGATCTCGACGATCTTTGGACTATAAAGTTTACTTCCGGCACTACCGGGACACCTAAGGGCGTGATGCTTACCCACCGTACACCTTCAAGTATGATGGCTGCTGAGAAAGAGACCAACTGGATCGGGTTGTATCAACTTTCTGAGGTGCGTTGCCTTTCCTTTCTACCATTGAATCATGTAGGCGAAAGAATCGGGTTGGAGTTGATCGTTCTGACTAGAGGAGGTAGTATATCTTTTGCCGAGAGCCTTGAAACTTTCGCCCAAAACCTGAGAGACACCCAGCCTACGCTCTTATTTGCAGTGCCGCGAATCTGGACAAAATTCTATTTAGGTGTGATGTCTAAAATGCCGATCGAGCGACTAAATGCAATGCTTGCCAACCCTGAAGCTGCACCAAAGATCAAAGCGCAACTCAAAGCAAGCATGGGGTTTTCGAAATTAGAAATTGCGGTAACTGGTGCTGCAATCACACCAGGTTATCTCAAAGACTTCTACAAGAAATTAGACATTCATCTCTGCGAGGCATATGGAATGACTGAAACCTGCGGGAGCGTTACTAATACGCCTAATCATGACGCGCCGCAAGACTCAGTGGGCAGACCTAAGCCTTCTGCAGAAGTGAGGATTCACCCGGAGACCAGTGAGATTCTATTCAAGACCCCTTACATCATGAAGGGATATTACAAAAATCCAGAGAAGACCGCCGAAGTGTTGAAAGATGGCTGGATGTATACTGGAGATCGAGGAACTATCGATAAGCATGGATATTTACGAATTATCGGCCGTGTCAAAGATGCTTTTAAAACTTCTAAGGGAAGCTATGTGACGCCCAATCCGTTAGAGGAAGTGCTGATGGGAAATGACCACATCGAGCAAGTTTGTGTAGTGGGTCTTGGTATTCCACAACCCATAGCTTTGGTAAATCTATCAGAGATTGGTAATAGTGCTGATCGCGACAAAGTCGAAACCTCTATCTGGGAAAGTACCCAGTTGCTCAATAGCCAACGAGCCAATTTCGAAAGAATTTCCACAGTGGTAATCCAAGCAGAAACTTGGAGCGAGAAAAATGAGTGCCTAACACCTACCATGAAAATTAGACGCGGAAAACTAGATGATCGATTTAGTAAGCAGTATCTTGATTGGCATGAATTAAATGAGAAAATCATCTGGAAATAAGATCGCGGATCAACCTTAAATAAAGAACTGAAAGTATATGTACAATAAATTAACTATTCTACTTTGCGTTGGCCTCATTGGTTTGGTTGCTTGCCAAAAGCAAGCGAAAGAGCCTGTGCAGGCAGCTGAAGCTCAGGTCAAAACTCATATAAAAAGGGACTACGATAAAATAGCAAAGGAGACTACCAGAACAAACTGGCTACGCCCGCCCTATAAGTATTGGGCCATCAAAAATGTCGACAAGCTACATGATGTTCACACCATCAGTAAGGGAACTAGTACTTCCGACTTGCCAAAGGAATTAGTGTCTTTGTCTGCCCTCCAGATTGAGCAGTTTGATGGAGCGATGTACAGCTACGAGCAGCACTTGGACTCCAATAGAACCGACGGATTCTTGGTCATGCATAAAGGCAAAATCATTGACGAAAGGTACTATGACAACCAAACTGCAAGCACGACGCACAATTGGTTTTCAATGTCAAAGTCGATGGTAGGGTTAACGTTAGATATCTTAGCCGCAGAAGGGAAAGTAGATTTACAGAAACCAACACTACATTATTTGCCTGAGTTAAAAGGAACTGCTTGGGATGGTACTACGGTTCAAATGGTGATGGACATGTTGGTGGGTGTAGCTTACAGCGAAGCCTACAATGATCCCAAATCAGATGCTTACAAGTTTGCTAAGGTTTCGCAGTTTGTAGTGATTCCTGGCCCGTCAGAATTTAAGTCAGTTCCCGAGTATATGACTTCCATTAAAAAGGGTAGAGACCATGATGAGTTGTTTCATTATGTGAGCTTGAACACTGAAATATTAGGAATGATTATTTCAAAGGTTACAGGCATGAAGCCGTCTGAAATGATGAGCGAAAAGATCTGGTCCAAGATGGGAGCTGAGCAAGATGCTTTTGTTATGCATGATTCCAACGGTTTTGAAATGGTAAGTGGTGCAGTAAATAGCAACCTGCGAGACGCGGGGCGTTTTGGTCAAATGATGTTAAACGATGGTTTCTTCAATGGTCAACAGATCGTTCCAAAGTCGGTCGTAAAGAAAGTAGAAGCAGGTGGTAGTATTGAGAAGTTTGCCGATTCAAAACGAGGTAAAATGTTTAAGAATTTCCACTATACCGATCAATGGTGGCATACAGATAAAGAAGCCTACTTCGCCAAAGGACTATTTGGACAGTGGATCTATATTGATCCGGCTACGGAGTTGGTTATTGTCAAATTCACTACCTCCGATATTCCGACATCTACTGAATACGACTGGATCAACAACATGAATTTGATGAATGCGATCGTTGCGCGGTTTGAGCAATGAATTATTTGATTGAATCTCAGGCCAGATATTAAGGTTCAATAGCTAACAAAGAGAAGAATCCATGAGAATATTAGCAAAAAAGTCCCTATTCATAATTACAGTATTTGTTCTTGGCTTAATGGTACTACAATCCTGCACCGTCCACAAGAATGCCATCCTTTGGGTAAGCGGGACTAAATCAGAATGTACAGGCGTGGTTGAAATGCAATGTTTGAATGTGCATAGAGGTGAAGACATCGAGAATCCAAATTGGGAGTACTTTTATGCAGAAATTGAAGGCTTTAAGTTTGAAGAAGGTGTCAGTAAAAAAATTGAAGTGAAGGAAGAGCACCTGAAAAATGTTCCTGCCGATGCATCTTCGATCAAGTACACTTTTGTCAAAGAGCTCGAAAGAAAAGTGGATCAAAAAAGTGGCGTAATTGATGGGAAGTGGATTTTGAATCGGTTAAAAGGAAATCCAATTGAAGGAGGCATCAATGTACCGGATTTGGAAATACGGTCAGACCAAATGCAGGTTGGAGGAACCGGAGGATGTAATAATTATTTCGGACCACTTAAAAAGCTGACTTCCGATTTAATTCAATTCGGTAATATCGCGAGCACCAAGATGGCTTGTGCGGATAAGAACATTGAGCAAGAGTACTTCGAAGCATTGAACTCAGTAGAATCCTATCAATTAGATGGAAAGACGCTCACGTTCTTTCAAAGCCAAGAGGAGGTGCTTTCTTTCCTGCGAGAAGATTGACTACGGCGAGCTCGCTTCTGGAGAAACAACCATCGCTTTCGCTTCAATTGAATTGAGCAACTCAAACTTCAAAGGTGGTTTCGCCAAAATTGCTGATAGTGAGAAGCCGATCGGAATGGAAATGGCGCTCTCGCCCCTACAAATCACTAGCAGCTAACCGCTAGAAGCTAAAAAAGCTAGATCTCCCCCGCCTCTCGCATCATATCGCTAATCAACTCAATGATCTGTGGCTCGTAAGGCTTACTGTAATAATCCCCATCGTTACCATACGGCGGACGACATTCTGCGCCAGTAATGGTCTCTGGTTTTGAATCCAACCAACGGTAGCCATTCTGCTCTTCTAATACTTTCTGCATCATAAAAGCAGTTCCGCCCCCTGGTACATCCTCGTCCATGAAAACAATGCGGTTGGTCTTTTTGATGGATTCGACAATCACGTGGTGTCTATCAAACGGCAATAAGGTTTGAGCATCGATCAACTCAACTGAGATGCCCTTTGTAGCTAAGAAGTCAACTGCTTTTTCGGCAATTCTGACACAACTACCATAAGTGACTAAAGTGACATCTGTTCCTTCGCGAAGGATATCTGGAACACCAAGTGGTACCGTATAATCTTCTAAATTGGTCGGTACTTTCTCCCAAAGCCTATAACCGTTTAAGCTTTCGATCATCAAAGCACAATCGTCAGACTTCATCATGGTGTTGTATAAGCCAACTGCTTGTACCATGTTGCGCGGAGTCAAAACGAAAATCCCTTTCATAGAATTGATCAACATCCCCATTGGCGAACCACTATGCCAGATGCCTTCTAACCTGTGACCACGAGTACGTACCACCATTGGAGCAGCTTGTTGTCCGACAGTTCTGTATCGTAAAGTGGCTAGATTGTCAGTAAGTGCCGAAAAGGCATAGCTCAAGTAATCCAAATACTGTATCTCAGCGATTGGCCTTAAACCACGCATCGCCATTCCAATACCTTGACCAACGATCGTCCACTCTCTAATACCCGTATCAAATACCCGGTTTTCGCCATGCTTGGCTTGTAGGCCGGCAAACGACTGATTTACACCACCAATCTTGCCCACATCTTCACCAAATGCATGAAGGTTTGGCATTTCGCCAAGTTTGTGATCGAAGTAGCGATTCAAGACTTCGTATCCTTTCAGCTTTTCGTCCTTTACGTAAACCGCTGGCACGGCAGGGACTTTTAAAGCTGCGATAGGGCTTTCGCTATGAAGATGGTTTCCATAACGATCTTCCAAGTATTGGTGTCCATTTTGAATGAATGCAACCAACTTGTCAAAAGCTTCATTGTTTTCGTTCCACAAATTGTGCTTCAGTTTTTCAGCCACCTTAATGACATCTGAAACTGTGGTGTTGTAAAGCTCCTTCAATTCCTTTTCGGCCTCAATGACTAGCGTTGGTTGATCGCTTTGTTTTTTGAGTTCGGCCAATATCGGACGAAATTCCTTGAGTTTTCGGTTGGGCGCTTGTTGAAATGCTGCCCAAGCTTCTTTCTTGGCTTTCTGATTTTCAGTCTTGGCTTTCGCTTTGATTTCGTCTAAAGTTGATTGCGACGCTAGGCCATTTTCAATGATCCAGGACTCCATGATCTTGATGCAGTCGAAATCTTTTTCCCATTGAAGCCTTTCTTTGGTCTTGTACCTTTCATGTGACCCAGAAGTCGAATGCCCGTTGGGTTGGGTGCACTCTTGAATATGAAAGACCGCCGGAATGTGGGTCTCTCTCATTTTCTTAATTCCCTTGCTGAAGATGTGATGTAGTCCTTCGTAGTCCCAAGCCTTTGCCGTATAAATGTCAATGCCCTGACCTTTGCTGTTCACTCTAAAGCCTTCTAGAATTTCAGAAATGTTCCCCTTGGTCGTTTGTAGTTCAGTTGGCACAGAAATTCCAAAGCCATCGTCCTGAATGATGATCGCGAGAGGCACTTTGATAACACCAGCTGCATTGACCGTTTCAAAGAACACACCTTCAGCTGCAGTGGCATCACCCATGTTGGCAAAAGATATTTCATTTCCCTTGCGCGAAAGATGATCGTTTCGACCCTGCTCTCTAAATATCTTAGAAGCCGCAGCGATTCCTAAGGCATGGGGCAAATGTCCACCCAAAGAGGCCATTGGCGAAATAAAATTGTATTGATTGACTTGCTTGTTCCACTTGCCAGACTCGTCAAAAAGGGACGTAGTAAAGTGGTTGTTCATTTGTCGTCCGCCAGAAAACGGGTCATTATTGGCATCGCCATAGACCGTACCGTAGATATTGGTTGCGGTACTTACACCTGTGGCAAGAGCCATTGTCATATCCCGGTAGTAACCCGAGTAAAAATCTCCTTTTTCAAAGTAGTTGGCTACTACAAGTTGGTGCAATTCTTTGCCTGCACTCCCGATCCCAAATTTTGCTTTCCCAGATAAAACTTCCTTTCTAATATCATTGCTAATGAATCTGCTCAAGTAAGCAGTATAGATATCCTCTAGAATCTGCTTGCGTTGCAGATTGATTTCTTGTTCACCGGTCTCTGATATTCTTTTGGATGTAATAATCATAGGATACGGTTTGGGTTGAAGTTTTCGAGATTTTCTTTAATACTGTTTAAAAATTTTCCACCTAAGAATCCATCGATGATGCGGTGATCGATAGATAGAGAAAGCATCATGAGTTGTCTGATGGCAATCAGGTCGCCAAATTCAGTCTCAACTACAGCTGGTTTCTTCTTGATGGCACCATAAGCTAAAATGGCTGCTTGGGGTTGATTGATAATTGGGGTTCCAGCATCGGTGCCAAACGTACCCAAATTGGATACCGTAAAAGTGCCGTTTTGAATGTCGTTTGCTGTCAATTTCCCTGCCCTAGCTTTAGTTGCTAAGCTGTTCACCTGATTGGCGAGCCCGCTTAAGTTTAATTTGTCTGCCTCCTTAATCACTGGAACAATCAAGTTTCCATCTGGCAAAGCGGTGGCCATTCCGATATTAATCGCTTTTTTGATTGTGATTTGGTCTCCTTTCAAAGATACATTAATCCGAGGAAAATCTTTAACTGATTTAATAATTGCTTCTAGGAAAAGCGGCGTGAAAGTTAGTTTGTTGCCGTTCAGTAATTCGAAAGCTGCTTTGTTTTGGTTTCTCCAGATGACCAAATTGGTTACGTCTACTTCTTGAAAGAGTGTAGCATGCGGCGCGATGTGCTTGGAAGCCACCATATTTTTGGCGATCAGTTTTCTCATGCGAGACATTTCAATGATCTGGTCACCGTCTTTTGGCGAAAGGGAAACTTGGTCAGTAGTTTCATCTTGACGAGTAGGTGCTCCAGGTATAAGTACCTTTGATCCTAGCCTTTCCTTCAGGTAGTTTTCTAAGTCCTTTTTGGTAATCCTACCCTGAGCTCCACTTCCTTTGACTTTCTCCAATTCACTTTGAGCGATCCCCTCTTTTTGGCATATAGACCTGACAAGCGGAGAATTGCGACGCGTCGACTCTAACAGAGTATGCGGTGCGTTTTGGTTTTTGTCCATCGGTTGGATAGACCTTGTCAGATCATCGAGATTAGCACCTGCTTTATTTGGTTCAGTTTGGGCCTCAATAATGGCGATGGTTTGACCAACTGCAATCACATCTTTTTCACTCCATAGTAATGCCGTGATTACTCCAGATATCGGGGATGGAATCTCATTGTCTACCTTGTCAGTTGCTACTTCTGCGATAATGTCTTCACGTTTACAAAGTCACCAACTTGCTTGGTATAGCTAATAAGTGAAAGCCTCAATAACGCTTTCACCCATTCGTGGTAATTTGATTTCAGTGGTAGTGGACATACAGTGTTCTAACGGGGTTTCAGCATAAAAGTACAAATATTAGATTAAGTTCTCAATTATTTAGAGTAAATGGTCAGTAGAGTAGATAGATAGCCGGTTGACCCGTCAGAGAAATCCTTCAGCTTTACTTTTGTCCGTTTCCATCAGCAGTTTGTCTGTTTCGCTTGATTGACACTTCGATGGGTTGGTTTTTATCGTTAAAGTTGGTAGTTGATCAAGTCAATCAGCTCAAATAATTATTCAATTAAAACAAACAGTTATGAAACGATTCAGCACCTGATCCCTCTTTATGGGATTGTTTATGGCAGTAACAATGACTTCACAAGCACAAAATGTTCTTTCTGAAGCGCAACAAGAAAAAGTGGCGGAAAATGTAAAGGACTTTATGTATGACTTGAATTTATCTGAAAGAGATAAACCTGACTTTGCAGCTATTATTACCGATTTCTACATTGGTTTGACCGCTGTTAAGGCAACCAGCTTTGATCCTGAAACCAACCAAAAAATTATTCAAGCCTTGCGAGAAGGTAGAGACGACCGGGCAAAAGCGATGTTGAATTCCGACCAATGGAAGATCTTCAAAGACCACAGCAAAGACCAACGTGCTGCAGTGAAGAAATTCATGAAGGGATAGTATTGGAGCTTTTGTTATAGGGGACGCATTTCCGGAAATGCGTCCCCTATTCTTATATGCCTGTTGCAGATTCTACAGATTCAAGTCCTGATAAAGTCGAAAATCTAAAACGCGTGTAACCCATAAAACTGCGTTGCAATAAAACTGCGTTGTAATAATTTCCTTAGATTGTGTTCTATTCTTTGAACACGATGACAAAAAAGAAGCGAAAGAGTGGTAGACCTACCGACAGTAAATCGGCCAATACCGATGAACTTTTGATCATTGCCATTAAGGCTTTCGCCAAACAGGGTTATGGAGGAGTATCAATCAATTCCATGGCCAAACAAATGGGAGTTGGCTGACTCACTCATCCACTATCACTTTGGGAGTAAAGAAGAACTTTGGAAAAGAAGTCTATTATTGATTGGTGGCAGAATCAAAGATGAAATCGAAGAACTTTTTAAAGTAATTGAAGACTTAGACGGCCTCCAACAATTGCGCCTCTTTAACAAAAAGATCGTTTTCGCTTCTTCCAAGTATCCAGAATTTCAACAAATTGTCGTACAAGAAGTGTTCTCTGAATCGCCCCGGTCTGAGTGGCTAATAGATGAATTACTGAGCAAAGTCTTTAAAAAGATGATCGAAGTCATGGATAAAGAAAAAGCTGCGGACGTATCAAGGACATTCCCAATGCCAACCTCACCAGCTTTATTATTGGTGCCATTACTACATTCTTCTCAAGATCTTACATGATGAAGAAAGTCTATGGGGTAGATACATTTTCTCCTGAACAAGTGGAAAACCATGCAGCCGTAATCAATGATTTGATTTTGGAGGCCTTGTCGCGACAAGCGCCTAGCTGCTTCCTTATACTATGTAAAGTATTCAGGTTCTAGATCAATCTCCTACTTCGTCCAATAATCCATGACCGTAAACGTCTGCTATGTGGCNGTAGATACATTTTCTCCTGACCAAGTGGAAAACCATGCAGCCGTAATCAACGATCTGATTTTTGGAGGCCTTGTCGCAACAAGCGACTAGTTGCTACTTGGAAGCAAATCCGTCTTCCCTTAACAATGTCAAGTTTTTCAGGTTCTAGATCAATCTCCTACTTCGTCCAGTAATCCATTACCGTTACATCGGCGACATGACCATCTAGCATGGCGACAAAGGCTTGGTGATCTGGGTGTGGAAGGTAGGTTTCACGATCAGCCTCACTGTGGAAAGTGACTAGGAAGCAGTGAGTTAAACCTTTATTGAGTCCTTCTGGGCTGTTATTGATACCCCAATCAAAATCTCTGACTTGAGGAATCGTTTTCGAAAGGTTGACAAATGCCGCTTCAATTTCTTGAATATCTGTTGCGCTTGAAGTTTCGTTGAATTTGAACATCACTACGTGCCTCATCACACTATCTGGCTTCATTACCTTTTCGGCTTTTGCGGTGAGAGTCTCATTCATTTCTTTGACTTCGTGCTCTTTCGAAGATTCAGCGGCACAAGCAAATAGGAAACTTGAGCAAAGGAGTAAGAATAAGTAGCGCATAGTGGTTGGATAGTTTCTCGCAAAGTAAAGATTATGACATAGAGTCCCAAAACGAAGATTATCTGATTTCAAGCAGTAATGGGAATTCGTATTTCAAAAATCATTATCTTAGTCCAATGAAAAACAAAGCGCCACTTTTTCTTTTGTTGCTTGGTGTTGCCCTTGCAGCAGTCGGCGATTTTTTTAGAGTAAATTTTGTGCAAGGTTCAGAAACGCTTTTCACGTTGGGATTAGTCTTTATGGTAGCAGGGGCACTTTATTGGTTTTTAACAAGGGCCTTATTCAAAAACCTATTCAAATGAAAATAAAACACGCCCTAATATTTCTCATACTTGGTTTTGTATTCGTAATAGTAGGATCTTTTTTTAAAGTGTATCACCTCCAAGGTGCACCAACACTTCTGATGCTTGGCCTACTTTCTGAGCTTGTAGGAGTAGTCTTGTTGATATATAAACTTAAGACCAATCAGAATGTTAGGGAATTTCTGAATATTTAAATATTGTTGTTGTCGTGGATCCGACCTCTGGTCGGATTATCTTATGCAATGGACCACCGGTCCTGTTACAAATCCATTACATTTTATATACCTCATTACCTCTCCCAAATCTACAAATCTGAAAAAAATTCAACGTTCCTGTTGACCTCTACCCAATCTCAGACATTAAAGTGCTGTACAGACCTATTTAAAGTTGTAAGCACATGAAATACAAAGAATACTATCGTAAGGCTCTACCCCATTGGCATCCCATAGGTGCCTCTTTCTTCATCACTACTAGATTAGACGGCACCTTGCCTCAACAAGGTATTGAAAGAATAAAAGAGCAGTTCAAAAATCAAAGCCCAGAGGATATAATCAAACAATTTGACAGTTCCCAAAAGATGAAGAACACCGCTAACAAGTACCAAGATATACTTACTTCCAATCAAAAGGGGCCACGCTGGCTTGCAAATTCCAAAATTGCTCAAATTTGGCATGATGCTCTCTTTCACTTTGATAAAAAACGTTATGATGTAATTGCATCTACAATCATGTCCAACCATGTTCATTTTATCATTACGCCATTGACGCATCAGGTACCCGAAATCATGAAGTCAACCAAAGGCTATTCTGCATTAGAGTCTAACAAGGTCTTGATGCGACAAGGAAGTTCATTTTGGTTCAAAGAGTACTATGACCATTGGATTAGAAATGACGAGCAACTGCAAGTCTATATCAACTACATTTTAAATAACCCTATAAAGGCTGGACTTGCTTTTCATTGGAAAGATTGGTGTTGGAATTATGTGCATCCAGCTTATGAGCATTTGGTAGTCATAGATTGAGGAAGTAATAAAAGGGCTATAAAATGGCACTAGAGGCCCCTTTGCACGGGACTATATAATCCGACCAGGGTCGGATCTACGATCAGCTTTCGAAAGAATACTTCACCCCACATTGCTTTCTGACCTCATCCAGAATCGCTATTAAATCGATACTGTTCTGATGCGACCAAAGAGCACTTTCGCCTTTACCTGCTCTCAAGCAAGATATACATTCCTTGATTTCGTGGGTGTAGCCTTTCCCTTTCTTTGGGATGTCAAATCGCTCACTACCTTTATCATTGTGAAGCCAGAAGCCTTCTGTCTCATGCCAACGTGCATCAATCACAATGCTGCCTTTCGTTCCCTCAATTTTGCCAACTATCTGTGAGTCAGTTTGAATACCAGAAGCCAATGATGCCAATCCTTTCTTGAACTTTAAAATTACTGCTGCTTGAAAGTCTGGCCCTGAGTTGTACTTGCGAGCCATAGCTAAAACCTCTTCTGGATTGCCAAAGACTTGATAAGCCAAAAAGATCGGATAAATACAAACATCGAGTATCGATCCGCCGGCAAGAGCAGGATCAAATAAGCGATGATCTCCATCAAATTCTTTGAAGAAAAGGAAGTCGGCATTAACGAAATTCACCTCGCCAATCGCTCCAGAATTTAGCAATTCTAAGACCTTAATTATTGCTGGGTTGAACCTTGTCCATAAAGCCTCCATTAAGAACACACCCGCATCTTGGCTGGTCTTGATCATGCTTGCTACTTGCTTACTGTTCACTCCTAATGGCTTTTCGCAAATCACTGCTCGACCTGCCCGCATGGCTTCAATTGCTAACTCAGCATGAGAGTCGTGTGGTGTAGCCATATAAACGATGTCTACATCTGAGTCTTGGAAGATTTCGGCATAACTACCATAGGCATGCTTGCTTTGGTGCTCTTTGGCGAAAGCTTTTGCCTTCTTTAAACTACGTGATGCTACAGCTTCTAGTGTGGCGTCCTCTACAAGAGCCAAATCTTCGGCAAATTTTCCTGCGATATTTCCGCAACCAACGATTCCAAATCTGATGTTTCGCATGGGTAGTTAGTGTTTAGTTTTTGGTTTTTGGTGCTTGGTTTTGGTCCTTTAAAAAGCTTGCGCTTTAAATCTTTGGGTACTTGTTTTTTTGCTTCCATCGAAACCGAAACGATCCGACGAGCCTACGGTCCAAAGGCTAATACTTCATCAAGATCCCTGTTGGGAAGCTAACCAAACTTTCGGTGCCATCTTTGCCAACCGCAGCTACACCAAACAGGTAATTATCGATGACAATTCCCTTCAATGTATAACGATCTACTTTACCAACAAACTTGGACCACTGCCATTGCGGATTTGTCGTATCTCTCCAATAGATTTTGTACCCTGCAACCAGCTCGTCGTCTGTCGATTCCCAAGCAAGCGTAGTATATGACCTCACTGCTCCTCCTATTTGAACCGACTTGGGTGCGAGGGGAGCTTTCGCCAAAGAAGCTAGCGCAATAGCATTCACAGCAGTAAGCTTTCTACAGTAGTCAAAGTTGACTCCTTCTATCACATCACCGTACTTAATTCCTTTTTCCTCACGAATGTCTTGGTGCTGCATTACATAGTTTTCGTGAGTCTCCATGATGCGCACGCCGGGGAAGCCGGCATCATTAAACGGACGGTGATGTCCACCTCTTCCAAAACGATCAAGGCGATAGATCATGATGGCTCTTAGATTTTGGGCCTTCATGTAATCGTCTGTCAATCTATGGATATAGCGGGCCAACTGTCTTGACGGTCCGTCGACTTCTCCACCGTAAAATCGACGCATCCTAAGTGCTCGATCATCCTCGGTCATTGCAACGGCTTCAGAGAATACCCTAAAAGTAGAATTGTCAATCACGCCATCAACTCCTTTGATGTTTCCGATCATGTCGTTGTTGATGATCCCAATCACATCCCAGCCTTCTTCTTTAGCGACCTCGGCCATCTTCTTACCACCAAACAAACCTTGCTCTTCTCCAGACAAACCCGTATAAATCACTGATACAGGAAACTTGTACTTACTCAAAACGCGAGCGGCTTCGATCGTTCCCGCCATTCCCGTCGCATTGTCGTTGGCCCCAGGAGAATCACTTACCCCATTCAGCGGATCACTCACTCGAGAGTCAATATCGCCCGACATGATGATGTACCGGTTGGGGTAAAGATAGCCACGCTGAATCGCCAGCACATTCACCACCTCGGTGTCCTTATCAAACCTTGAATTCCCTTCGGCAGTAACCAAAGAAACTTGAAATGAAGTTTCAAGGCAGCCACCACAATCAGTAGAAATGCGATCAAACTCACTCTTAATCCATCGTCGGGCAGCACCAATTCCTCTAGTACTTGAAACTGTATCGGATAGCGTATGTCTGGTTCCGAAATTAACCAGAGTCCTGATATCTTTTTCTAACCTCTCGGCCGAAACAGCATCTATAATATCGTACAAGTCAAGATCAGTACTAGGCGGCATAACCACTTCAACTGGTTTGGTGTTTTGTGCGACAAGCTGGTTGGTTGTCTTACAAGCAGTGAGAAAAGCGATGAGGGTAAGAAGTAGGTAAAACTTTTTCATAGAGGTAATTTAGTGTTTGAACTGCATAGTCGTTAGGAGATATAGAAAATTTTATCTCAAAAACTGCAGCACCAATTCACACATTTGCTTTGGCACTTGCGCCGGAGTCAAATGAGACACGCCTTCGAATATCACACACTTTGCATTCATCATTTTTGCATTCTGTCTTACAAATTCAGCCGTCGTACCTTGATCTTCAGAGCCACCAATAAATAGTGTGGGGTGCTTAATTTCAATGAGACGGTCTTCATAGTTGGCTCGTCCGATTGCAGCACTTGCCTGGTTGTAGCCTAAGTCACTGGTTCTTGCAACCATGGTTTGGAAGCCCAAGGCTTTTTCTGGATGACTTTTTCGAAACGACTCAGGAAACCAACGCTCGATGGTGGCTTTCGCAAAGAAGGCCAAGCCCTTTTCTTCAATTTCAGCAATACGCACTGCCCAACTTTCCACCGTTCCAATGTTGGCTCCAGTATTACTAAAAACCGCTTTTTTGAAGCGACTGGGATAGTTCAATAAAAGACTATAGTTAATCAACCCTCCGATGGAAAGTCCCACCAAATGGGCTTGCTGGATTTCGCAATGATCCATCAAAGCA
The DNA here is from genome assembly GCA_947561585.1 of Caprella mutica. Taxonomy (NCBI): domain Eukaryota; kingdom Metazoa; phylum Arthropoda; class Malacostraca; order Amphipoda; family Caprellidae; genus Caprella; species Caprella mutica. The sequence continues at coordinate 117,050 of CANNZV010003215.1, read as the reverse complement.
ATCACATCTGAAGCGTAAGTTTCTATTTCAAGAGGACCTTTGCTTGTGCTTGAAAAACCATGCCCTCTTTTGTCGAAAGTGAGGACATTGAATTGCTCAGTCAAATGTAGAAAGCATGCTTCCCAAATTATATGGCTGCTACCAAGGGAGTTGATTAAGACAATGGTTTCGTCATGTGCATGATCATGAAACTGATAATAAACGGATTGGTCCTGAATGTTTAAGAACATGGAGTCTTCTAATTTTGGAAAGTAAGTTAGTTAAAGCTGGAATATTTTCGAGTTCACAGCCGAAAACAGTAAATTCAAGACAGCCCTTAAACTTATAAAGTTCTATGTTTTTTCGTCAAGGTATTTTTGTTCTTCTACTTCAAGTCTTTTGTGCTTATCACATTTATACCAACAAGAAGAACTTCGGTTGGTATTTTCTGATCTTCTTCGTTCCAGTTATAGGCTCAATTATATACTTGGCCAATCATTTTCTTACGCAGAAAAATGTCGAGGCTGCAACTGAAACCATACAAACCAGGATCCAGCCCAACCTAAAGCTTCAACAACTGCAGGAGAAGTTGAAATTTTCTGATAGTTTTCGAAACCGCACCAATCTTGGTGATGAATATTTACGCATCGGTCAGCCTAAGAATGCTAAGATTCATTTTGAGAAGTGCCTTGATGGATTGCATCAAGATGACGCCTATTTATTGAAGAGATTACTAACGGTTTACTATGAACTGGGAGAATATGACAAGGCAATTACTTTGGGCGAAAAATTAGAGAACCATACAGAATTCAAGCAATCTAAAGAAAGAGTAACTTATGCGTGGGCTTTGAAAGCTCATGATTTAGAAGCTTTGGCTAAAGACGAATTTGAAGAAATGGATATTGATATGAGCAATTATTACCAACGCTGGTCCTTTGCTAAGTTTCTAAGTGAAACAGGAGAAAAAGAAGCTTCCAAGGAAAAGCTAGGGGTTTTAATGAACGAAATTGGTTTTATGAGCAAGGTCACCAAGCAAGCTAATAAAGAGATCATTCAGAAAATAAGTGCGGCATATAAAAGAGGTTTTTAGGTGTACAACCTAAATTCTAACCTTATTCTCCTAAACCCCAAAACTCCAAGTCCTCAGCTATTTCGGCTTTATAGGATTCCAAGTAAGCACCAGCTGGAAAGTCTAGGTTTGCTCTGATCTGCGTTCTTAACTCCACCAATTCTGGAAAGGTGTAAAAGAAATTGACTTTCTGATCGTGAATAGCTGTTCCTGTCGACCTTTCGCCCAAAACGAAAAACGCCCAACTGTCGGCAATGTCTTCTTCTGGATTGGTAGCGGCATAATCACTTACGTATTGGTCGGGCATCTTCAAATACTGCTGCAATTGCTTTCTTTGTCTACGGTTATCTGAACGTATTCCATCGATAATGAAACTTTCATAGAGCACTTCTTCGTTCCAGAACTTTCGTACAAACTGGCACAAATAGCTCTTTGGGATTGCATAACCTTCGGTAGTTAGGTAGCCTTTGCTTAAACGCTCATACTCATCTTCTGTATATTTCACTTGTGTGGAATTGAGCGTTAAGATATGAGCAAATTCATGTATAAGACTAAAGCCGTTGCGTAACTTATTGATACTGTCTCCATCTAGTCGGAAATCTTCAATGTCAATCCTTAATAACCATCCTTCATTGTGATCGTCCATGGCCTCAACAGATTCAGCGAGGCCTCCTCTACCATCAGTAAACAACTCAATGCCTCCTAAATGTCTTTTTAAGATTCCCGACGGTATAATCCGCTTGATCTCTCCCAGATATTCTATGGCCAAAAGGCCCTTTCCTTGGCTACTTTCAATTTGGCCGTTAACGACTTCATAGGTACCCAGTGTCTTTTCTTTCGTCATAAACGGCTGGACTAGTAGTATCAAGATTAAAGCAAGAGTTCTCATGTTTATCAATTTTCGGTAAACGTTCTATATTTTAATGCGGCTCAAAATTCACTATGACCCGCACTTATACTACAAGCAAAACAAAGATGACCCTACTTTCTTAACTACTTGTACTCGAAATAGCAGCACCATATTGCGGCCACATTCTAAGCATGCTTAGTGCTGAAGTAATCAAAATCGAAAGACTGGGCGGAGCACAAGATCGTTTCTTGGTGCCTGGATCGGAGCAGGGAGATGTTGCGATGTATATCCAGCTCAACGGCAACAAGAAGTGTTTGACCCTGACATTACTTCTCTTACTAGTGGAAGAAAAAACACGTTCCTATCAATTTGTAATTGATAGTAGAAGGCTTTAACTTCTATCACTATGAGAGACTTCAAAAATAAGGTAGCGGTCATTACTGGAGCAGGCTCTGGAATGGGTCGTGAACTAGCCATTCAATTTGCCGAAAGAGGTGCTAAAGTTGCAATCAATGATTGGAACGAGGATACCATGAATGAAACTGCAGCTATGGTTCAATCCCAGGGCGGAGAAGTCTTTGCCAGAAAGTTTGATGTCTCTAGTAAAGAAGCTGTTTATCAGTTTGCCGATGATGTAGTCGATCACTTTGGACATGTTGATATCGTGATTAACAATGCCGGTTATACCTTACCTGCTACCACGCTTGAAGCTACCGATTATGATAATTTCGAAAACATCATTGGAGTTAACATGTGGGGGGTAATTTATGGTAGTAAAGCATTCTTGCCTTATCTAAAGCAGAGAAAAGAAGCGGCACTTTTGAATACTTCAAGTGTGTTTGGCCTTTTCGGATTCCCAAACCAAGGGCCATACTGTACAGCTAAATTTGCAGTAAGAGGCTTTACTGAAACCCTTAGACAAGAACTAGAACTAGAGAAAAACAACCCTGTACAAGTCACTTGTATACATCCCGGTGGAATAAAAACTGGAATTGTCGCAAATATTGACCATTCAGAAACCGACTTGACAGAAGAAGAAATCAAAGAAGGCCAAGCTGAGTTTGAAAATTACGCACCAACTACGGCAGCTGAAGCAGCAACTATTATCATTGGTGCAATTGAACAACGCAAACCAAAACTACTGATTGGCCGAGACGCAAAGTTCATGGATTTCATTGCGAGATTGTTTCCGACCAAGTACGGCAGATATCTTCTCAAAGACCTGAGGAAAAGGCAAGAAGAGAAAGATAAATTGAAGCAATCTAAAACTAAAGTGAAGGAGCTGGTTTAAAGACTGGATACTGAACAAATGAAAAGAAAAAAGAAGCCAAGGACATAAAAGTCTTTGGCTTCTTTGGTTTAGGTGAAGTCTTGAAGTGATTAGGCTGTAACCTTGTTTTTTTTCTTTCGTCCATACTTTCTATCAAGCAAGTTAATTGCGGTCACACCAATCACTGTTGGTAAAACCCATGGCAATACTTGCCAATAATCAGTCAATAGCCCAGACATGAACCTTCGTCCTCCAAAAGCAAAGAACGCAGTATATGCTGCCAATCCACTGACGATCATCCCTGCATAGTGCTCTCTTAACCAATCCACTTTTGTTGGTGGATTCTTATATTCCTTGATCCAAGACGGCAGGTCAGAAATGCCGAGGATTCCAAAAATCATCATGAGCACACCAAAGTCTGCAAAGTTTAAAGCCATAGCATAAGCTATCATTCCTATTCCTCCCACGATTACAGCCATCCGAACCACCATCTGTTTTACCCAAAAGGATTGTGGCTGACCCTTTTTATATTTAAGTACCGCTGTTCCGTACCAAAGTGGTCTTGCCGTAAGTAAAGAAAGAAAACCAAGGAAGGCTGCTGGCTCATAAAATCCCATCAGTGCATTATCTATTGACAGTATGGCTGCAGTGACTACAACGGTATACATAAAGAACATATAGATCTTACCGATCTTGACGTGCCAAGCACTTCCCTTTCCTGTAAAGACTGCTGGAAGCCAAAAGAGAACTAGACTTATCGTGCCAGCCGCAATATGAATCCACAAAAGAACCTTATGATAAATTGCCATGAGTTTGAATTTTTTTTTCGTTACTCAATTATACGGCGTTCAATTTCAGAAGTAAAAATTTAGGGATACATGACATTGTTTTGGGACATAATGCATGGTTTGGGACGAATGACAAGGCATTCTTGGGACGAAATGCAAGCAGTAATTAACTACTTAGCATACTACGTATCGCTTTTACGTAGCTTCTTGAAACAGGGATTGGTGACTGTTCTAAGGAATTTAACGTTATTCTTAGCCCTTGCGCATTCCCATCAACCTGTAAAATGTGATGGGCGTTCACTATGTAAGATCGATGGCACCTCATGATCATTGGGTCCTTGATCTGATCAACAATAGCCTGAATCGTATTTCGAAGTCTAGCATTCTTAACCGCTCCAAGCTGATCTAAATAGCAAACCGAAACGTAGTTAGAAAGTGACTCAGCAAATAAAAAACAGCTGGGATCCATTTCTAACAACTCTCCTACGTTTTGACCTCTTAATCGCAGTAGTACATCATTCTCTGGTTGGAAAATCGGCAACAGGTTGTTTTGAATCTGCAGTGCCTCCGATTGGTTTTTCTTCGCTGCTTTCATCTGAATCATCAAGCCTGATATTACTATTGGGAACAAACCAAGCCCATAAGTACTGACAAACATCCCAAGAAAACCTTCCAATGAGACTTTAGCATTTGCTAGATATAAAAAGAACAAGTAGTTGGCGACTGCAATAAAAAAAATCAAAATGCTGGTATCAATGATCCACTTTCCTAAAGTCCATTGGTCAGTATCTCTTTTGAACTTAAAAATGAACCGAGTTACTGCATCTACCAAGACCGTTACACCAAATGTGATTGTACCAAAAATCAAAGCGACCCAATGAACCTGTCCAGATACATTCTCAATTCCATACGGTTTAAAGTAAAACAAAAAAAATGCAATGAAAGCACCGATCCAAGCGGCATTCGCTGTATTTTCTTTAAAGCTTTTCTTCTCGGGGAAAGGCTCATTTAAACGTCGTATTGAATTGAGCAATCGCATTGGCAAGTGCAATTTATCCCTTTTCGACTTGTCATCAAAAAAGGCGAAAGGCAAACAAGAAACTCAAAAAGTTATCTTTTATAATTTTATAATTATGTATGATAATTTACTAAATTATGGAAATACATTCAATGAAATCAATACTCAACTACCTATTAATCAGAAGACTAAAGTATATATCATTCGAAGAAGACGCTTTTTTTATAGATAAAATGAAGTAATTTTTAATTCGAAAAAAAAATCTAAGCGTAAAACCAATTAGACAAATATATCGTTACTTAGGTATACAAATACATCTAGCATTATGATGAAAAACGTAAATTTTAAAGAAGTGCTAAAAGGAGCTGCAAATGGCATAGCAAACTTAGTTGTTTGGATGATCAAAGATCATAAAGAGCTTCCTCTACTGTCTGATACGAAGATAAGCAGATAATTTAAATTGAAAACGGTACCTCTAAAAAGAGGTTGAGACATATAAGACAAAAGGGCCTCTTTCTAAGAGGCTCTTTTTCATTTTATTCCAATTCTTTAGCCGTATAGAATCCTCTTTTACCTTTAATTTCAGACCTTACCTTAGCTACTTGTTTAGACGAAATCACTGAAGCTTTATTACCAAACGAGTTTCTCACATAAGTTAAGACAGCTGCCATCTCATTATCGTCAAGTAAGCCTTCATAAGGCGTCATAGCGACTTCTCCTTTGTAATCAATACTAGCCACTTTAATTGGTCCAGTCAATCCTTTCAAGGCGATCTTAATCAATCTTTCTTCATCCTCCAACACCCATTTGGTTCCTGCTAGCGGAGGAAACCCTGCTGCAATCAAACCTTTACCATTGGATTGATGACAGGTAGCACAATAACCATCTTGTTCATAGAGCTTTTTCCCTAACTTGTATTGAACAAAGTCGGCACCTTTGAGGTGGGTTGTGATGGCTTCCTCCTTTACAACTTTGGGAAGGCTCTCTCCGTTGAGATGTGCCAAGGCAGTTTGATGCGCATGCACCATCCAGTCGTCTAAAGGCTTTTGAGTGGCAGCAGCTAAAACCGATAGGCCATCACCTGCCTCTGGTAACCAAGATGCCGCAACAATGGCCTCAAGCCTCACACGTCCATGATCGTCTCGTGCCGCTTTTCGCAGTAATGAAGCTTGGTTTTCAAGTTGATTTCCCATGTACCTGACCACCCTAACTCCAGCAGCGCGTGCTCTGAAGTCACTTGAAGCTAAAACTCGGCTTAAGATCGTAGGATCCAACTTATTAATACCCCAACTCACCCATAATGCCTCTAGTAAGTGGTGCTCATATCGTTCATCTGCAACGTCTAAGCGTTCAACCCATGGTTTAAGTGCAGCGAAGACTTCGTTTACATCTCTACCTCGTAGTTCTCTTTTGGTGCGGTACCTACTGCGGTATTCTGGGAGTTTCAAGTTATCTAAAAGCTGATCTATTGAAGCATTATCAATCTTTGCAGGTTCAACAAGCGGCCGAGAAGGATAAGTGATACGAAAAATCCTTCCATGTACATGATCTCGATATGGGTCTCTCGCATTGTGTTGCATATGACCTATCAATACATTGTGCCAGTCTACTACATAAAGCGATCCATCGGGAGCAAATTCCATATCAACTGGGCGAAAGTTTTTATCAGAGCCCACCATTAGATCATGACGCAAATCTGTAGAAAAGCCCGTGCCATCATCTTTCATAATGTGCTGCTTCATACCTAAAAAGCCAATCGAATTGTTGATGAGCATATCTCCCTGGACTTCATCTGGGAAATGCCTGCTAGAAACAAATTCTAAGCCTGAAGTAGGCCTCACTTTATTCTTTTCTTGGATCAGATCTTTCGATTTATGAGTAGCTGTTGCATACCGTGGTTTTACTGTGCCAGGAAGCATCCATCGTACGGCTGGCCCAGATGTTTCTGCAAAGATGGGCTGTCCCCAATCATCAAATGCGATACCCCATGGGTTAGGAATTGAAAGCTGAGCTGTACGTTCCAATTTCTTCTGTTGAGGAGCGTAACGATAAAAGCCACCGTTTGTAGCTCTAATTGTCCCATAAGCCGTTTCTACATTGGTGTGCAGAAATACACCTTCTCCCATATAAAGAGCACCTGAAGGATCGGCGCAAAAAGCACTGATCACATGATGGGTATCATGATCATCAAAACCACTCATAATGATTTCTTCTCTGTCGGCACGATCATCTCCATCAGTATCTGTTAGTAATTTTAGATTGGTTCCTTGCGAAACGTAAACACCTTCGGGTGCCAATTCGAAACCAACCGGTATATGTAGACCATCTGCGAAAGTTGTTTGCTTGTCGGCCTTCCCATCTCCGTCGGTATCTTCTAGAATGATCAATTTGTCATTGGGTCTTGCGTCACCAGGTTTGTAATGTGGATATGTAGGCATCACTGCTACCCAAAGCCTTCCTTTGTTATCGAATGACAGCTGCACGGGATTGGCCAAATCTTCAAATTCCTTCTCAGAAGCAAAGAGCTCAACCTTGTAACCTGGTGGCACTTTAATGGTAGACTCAGCCTCCTCTCCATAGAGATAGGTATTTTTGCCTCGGCCATAATCTCCTGGCTTGTAATTGGACTCGACTTCAGGAAGCTTAGTAGTCTTTGAATCAGCTACAGCTAAATCGTAGGTTTTACCTTGAGCTGTCATCCAAATTGCGGTGTCACGATTTGCAGTCATCTCTCTAACTTTTGCCAACTCAAATGGGTAGTTATCTGGCCCGAAAGGATCATACCTGCGACCAAAAACATGAACACCATTGGGAATTTTGAAGTCGTTATGCCAGAACCAATTTTTCTCTTTTACTGCGGCCTGCAAATTTTTCCAATCGGGACCACTTTGTTGTTTCCCTCCAAAAACTTGATTGGCCAATAACGCACTAAATTTTTCATAACCTTTCTCATTCAATTGGACACCGTCGATAGTTAGGGGCTCCTTGGTATTCTTCATCCACTTTTTGCTTGGTCCAAAAGCATCCACAAAAGGAACATTGTTTGCCGTAGCGACATCGGCAATCGCCTGGCTGTAAAGAGCTAGGTTTTCATTTTCTTTCACCCCATTTGGGATATCAAAATCATTGGTTAAATCTTCGAAACTAGTTGGGGAAACCAAAACTAAACTAGGGGTACTTTCACCATTATATTTCTGAGCTTTGGTATGCTTAACGAAAGCGGTGAGTTCTGCTTTGAAGTTTTTAACACCCGGCTTTCCTTCAAATGACGCACTGAATCCAAACATAGCAACGATGACATCAGCGCCATGCCTCGCAAGCCACTCATCAGGCTTTTCGAGATGACCTACACTTCCTGATTTCTTTGCTAATTCGGTTTGGAACTTCTCAGCTCCAGGAAATGCCCACGGATCATTTCTTCCACTATGCGCACGAAAACCAGGTGTGTCTCCTGCATCACACATATTCCGAATGTATAATGTACTATCCGGAAAACGGATATGAACTTCAGTTTCGAAGTAGCCGTAATTCATCATACGAGAACCAAGGTTCCCTCCAATCACAATGATATGGTCATCCTTGGCGACTTTGACAAGGCCAGTAGATTTGTGTGAAGTACATTGCGAAAACATAAATACTATAACGAGGATTGCTATAGTAGATCTTAGGTGATCTGGCAGCTTTGAAAGCATAGTTGAGAAAGGTTAATAGCGTTATCAAGTTAAGCTTTTCTCTTGGTGCGCAAAAAAACCAGATAGTTATTTTAGGCATTCAGCTAGCTTCTGAAGACTATATTATCTGTTTCATTGAATCGGCACTACAACTTCAGCCTGTTTTTACAAAGGCAAAAATTTCTTACTCATCTTATTTTGTTCCTTTTTTAAGACCCTGGAGGATACGCTTTACAATACCTGGCCCTTCATAGATGAAACCGGTATAAACTTGTACCAAACTAGCTCCAGCATCAAGTTTCTCTTGCGCATCAGCTGCAGTAAAGATGCCCCCAACAGCTATGATCGGCAGTGCACCTTTGGTTTTCTCATTGATATAGGAAATAATTTCAGTGGAGCGCTTTCTTACGGGTGCTCCTGACAAACCTCCATTGCCGATATTTTCTATTTCATCCTTTGAGGTATTTAAATAAGCACGAGAGATCGTAGTATTGCTAGCGATTATTCCTGCTAAACTCAGCTCCATCAAAATCTCAATTACTTCGTCAATTTGCGTCCAAGTGAGATCAGGTGCAATCTTGAGCAAGACAGGCTTTGGGTTTGGTCGCTTTTGATTTAGGTCATTCAAAGTTGAAAGCAAATGCATTAGCGGCTCCTTTTCTTGCAAGGCTCTTAGGCCTGGTGTATTTGGACTACTCACATTTACGACAAAATAGTCTACATGGTCAAAGAGTAGATCAAAACTTTTGACATAGTCATTCACTGCCTCACTATTAGGTGTAATTTTGTTCTTTCCAATATTACCACCTACGATTACATTACTCTTTCGCCTTTTCAAACGTTCAACTGCAGAAGCTGTACCAAGATTGTTAAACCCCATTCTGTTTATCAAGCCATGATCAGCTGGAAGTCTAAATAATCTCGGTTGAGAGTTTCCTTCCTGAGGAACTGGAGTCAGTGTTCCGATTTCAATGAACCCAAAACCTAAGTTCTCGAGGTTATCAATCCATCTTGCATCCTTATCAAATCCAGCTGCAAGTCCTACGGGGTTAGGAAATTTCAACCCAAATACTTCACGTTCCAATCGTCTATCTTTTTCTTGATACAAGCTCTTGAAAAGCCACGGTAACCCTGGAACCTTTAAGGCAAAACCGAGTAGATCCATGGCCAAATAGTGCGCCTTTTCGGCTGAGAAAAGAAAGAAAATGGGTTTAATGATAGACTTATACACGCGTTCAATATTAGACAACAAAACTAAACAGAAGAGGGCAAAAAAAAAGCTGCTAGATGATTCCAGCAGCTTTTTAAATTCTTATGATTCTAAGAATGGGTAACGGTAATCTTTGGCAGGGACAAGAGTCTCTTTGATTGTTCGTGGGCTAACCCATCTCAAAAGATTCAATTTAGAACCGGCTTTGTCATTGGTTCCTGACCCTCTAGCACCTCCAAAAGGTTGCTGACCAACAACAGCTCCGGTTGGCTTATCGTTGATGTAGAAGTTACCAGCAGCGTTTCTCAACTTGTTTGCTGCAAATTCTACAGCTTTGCGATCTTGAGAGAAAATAGAACCGGTCAATGCGTAAGGTGATGTTTCATCAACCAAAGTCAATGTGTCTTCAAAGTTTGCATCGTTGTACACATAAACTGTAAGCAATGGTCCAAATACCTCTTCGCACATTGTAGTGGATTGCGGGTCTTTAGATTCCACAATTGTAGGCTCAACAAAGTACCCTTTGCTATCATCGTATCCTCCTCCTGCGATAATCTCGACTGTAGGGTCTTTCTTCGCACCTTCAATGTAAGCAGCTATATTATCAAACGACCGCTTATCAATAACAGCATTTACAAAGTTTCCAAAGTCTTCCACTGGACCCACTTTGATGGTTTTCAAATCAGCCAAAACTAATTTCTTGACCGCTGGCCAAATGCTTTTAGGAATGTAAGCCCTTGAAGCCGCCGAACATTTCTGTCCTTGGAACTCAAAAGCGCCTCTCACCATTGCGGTGGCCAATGCTGCCACATCAGAAGAAGGGTGAGCCATTATAAAGTCCTTTCCTCCCGTTTCCCCAACAATTCTTGGATAAGACCTGTACATACTAATGTTCTCACCAATTGTACGCCAAAGCGCCTGAAACACTTTGGTAGATCCGGTAAAGTGTAATCCTGCAAAATCTCGATGCTTGAAAACAATATCTCCAGCTGTTGGACCGTCAACAAATACCAAGTTGACAACACCTGCAGGTAAACCCGCTTCTCTTAAAACTTCCATGATTACATGAGCCGCATAAACTTGCGTATCTGCAGGTTTCCATACTATTGTATTTCCCATCATTGCAGGTGCCGCGCAAAGATTACCAGCAATTGCAGTAAAGTTGAAAGGTGTGATGGCAAAAAGGAATCCTTCCAGTGGTCGGTACTCAAGACGGTTCCAAACCCCAGGTGAAGAATCAGGCTGTTCTGCATAGATTTCTTCCATGAACTTCACATTGTAACGCAAGAAGTCAATGAATTCACAAGCTGCATCTATTTCTGCTTGGTATGCATTTTTAGATTGACCCAGCATTGTTGCAGCATTGATGCGCGCTCGGTACGGACCTGCAATCAAGTCGGCAGCTTTCAAGAAGATCGCCGCTCTTTGTTCCCAAGACATACGCTCCCATCCTTCTTTTGCGGCAAGTGCTGCATTGATGGCTTGCTTTACATGACCTGCATCTCCTTCATTGAAATGACCAAGTACGTGATGATGATCATGAGGTGGATGTAATGCTCTTTTGGTTTCTGTGAATATCTCTTCACCACCAATAAACATAGGTATATCTCTGGTTTCGGCTCTAGCTTCTTTTAGCGCAGCCTGTAATGCTTTTCGTTCTGAGCTGCCTTTGGCATAACTTAAAACTGGCTCATTTATAGGTTTGGGTGTCGTAAATGTTCCTTTTATCATAGGTATTAATACAAATGTAGTTCGTGCTCAAAATTAATGAAATAACCTGAACAAAGTGATCAAAAGGCCATAAGCATCGTATTGTTTTCATAATTAGAATGAGTAGCTTTTGACTGCTAAATAAATCGATAGCTCATGAAATGGTTCTTTAGAATTTTACTAGCTCTTTTTCTGGTTCTAGCTGGCTTGCTTGCCACTCAATATCATGGTGACCTTTCTGTTGAGGAATTGTCCGAAAAGTACACCAATAACCAATCCATGTTTATTGACATTCTAGGCATGCCCGTTCATTATAGGATAGAAGGAAAAGGAGAACCACTGCTTTTAATTCATGGCACCTCATCTTCATTACATACTTGGGATGTATGGACCGATGAATTAAAGAGTGACTTTACAGTAATTAGGTTGGATCTTCCTGCATTTGGTTTAACCGGACCAAAACCAGATGGTGATTACTCCATGGATGCTTATGTTGGATTCGTGGGCTTGTTCTTAAAGAAACTAGGAATTGAAAAGTGTGCAATTGCAGGAAACTCGCTGGGAGGAGCGATTGCTTGGAACTATGCTTTGACCAACCAGTCACAGGTAGAAAAGCTTATTCTGGTGGATGCATCTGGTCTACCACGTAAAGACATTAAAGAGGTTTCTATGGTTTTTAAATTGGCTACTACTCCTGTACTAAAAGACATTCTACTTTACTGCACACCTAAATTTCTTCATGAGAAAAGCCTGAAAGAAGTTTATGGAGACGATTCTAAAGTGACTGAAAAGCTTGTACAAAGATACTTTGATATGAGTCTCCGTAAGGGCAATCGAAAAGCTTTTGTAGAGCGTATCAATCGAGCAGATGATCAAATTAAGGCAGATCCTTCTCTTTTGAAGATGCCCGTATTAATTATGTGGGGAGAAGAAGACCTTTGGGTTCAAGTAGCAGATGCCCACAGGTTTACAGAGCTAATAGCTGACAACGAACTTATTATCTATCCTAACGTTGGTCATTTACCTATGGAAGAGATTCCTGTGCAATCAGCGGCAGATGCCAAACAATTCTTGCAGAAAGCACCGATGGTCGGGCCTTTGCCGTTTTAGTTGTTTCGCCAGTTTATGCCAGTTTATTACTAAGCAGTTTTTAGAGATTAGTTTCTTGTCCCGTTGTAAGTCCCAAAAACTAAACACCAATCCCTAATCACTACTTGTAGCTTTCACTCACATTCGGAAAGTCGTTGCTCTTTACATCTTTAATGTAGTTCTGAACAGCATCGGTCATGATCGTTTGTAAATCGGCATATCGACGTAAAAAGCGTGGACTAAAGTCCATTGTAATTCCAAACATATCATGAGCAACCAAAACTTGGCCATCGCAATGTGGTCCAGCACCGATACCAATGATGGGGATACTCACTTCTTCAGCAACTTGTTTAGCCAAGTGCGAAGGGATCTTCTCCAAAACAATACCGAAACAACCAATCTCTTCTAGCATTTTTGCATCGGCGATTAATTTTTCGGCTTCCTCTTCTTCTTTCGCCCTAACTGCATAAGTGCCAAACTTGTAAATGGATTGTGGAGTTAACCCCAAATGTCCCATTACCGGTACTCCAGCACTTAGGATGCGCTCGATTGATTCCTTGATTTCGTGCCCACCTTCTACTTTGACCGAGTGTCCACCAGTTTCTTTCATGATCCTAATGGCAGACTTTAAGGCTTCCATGGAATTTCCTTGGTAGCAACCAAATGGAATATCTACAACAACCAATGCTCGGTTCACTGCCTTCACAACTGAAGTGGCGTGGTACAGCATCTGCTCTAAAGTCAATGGAAGGGTAGTTTCATTTCCGGCCATGACATTTGATGCCGAATCACCAACCAAGATTATATCTATCCCAGCCTGATCTACAATCTTAGCCATGGAATAATCATAAGAGGTGAGCATCGAGATCTTTTCTCCGCGCGTCTTCATCTCTCTTAATTGATGAGTAGTAACTTTCTTAATATTTGTATTGTGCACCGACATAGTTGATCCCTTTTGATTGGTTTTGTGTACCAAAATCTATACAAAAACCAGACCTATAATTGATTGATACGATAATAAAGGAATTTCTTGGGCAAGAAGAAGGGAAATTTCTTGCAGTCTCAGTTTTTATTTAACTATTTTCATTTCTGCATCAAGAATCTAGACAATTCTTGAGAAGTTAGTATTTCTATACTAACTTCGATTCAAATAAAAATGGCCTCCGTAAAGAAGGCCATTTGTGGTGATGAGTGGGCTCGAACCACCGACTCACGGATTTTCAGTCCGATGCTCTACCAACTGAGCTACATCACCTCCGTATTAAGTGGCACAAAAGTAGATAAATTTCCCATTTGGGCAAAAGAAATATTAGAAATAAAAAAATGACCTTATTGGTCGACTAACAATTACATATGAGCTTTCTACCAAGTTTAGTTTTTCTGGTCCTGCTCGGCACTGCTGGATACTTCTTCAGCCGCCGTATTATGCGCATTAGGTCTAACATCTTGCTGGGTCGTGATTACGAGTCCAGTAGCCCTTCAGCCGATCGCTGGAAAAACATGGCCTTAATTGCACTGGGTCAGAAAAAAATGTTCAAACGTCCGATCCCTGCTTTCTTGCACTTATTGATTTATGTTGGGTTTATCCTAATCAATATCGAAGTACTCGAGATCGTACTGGATGGAATTTTCAATTCGCATAGAGTTTTTGCAGGCGTTCTGGGAAGCTTCTATGGAGTAATGATTAACTTCTTTGAACTATTAGCCATCTTAGTACTCCTTTCTTGTGTGATTTTCTTGATTAGACGAAATGTCTTAAAGATCGATAGATTCCATAGCGAAGAGATGAAAGCTTGGCCTACGATGGATGCCAATTTGATCCTTGTAATTGAAATCGTGTTGATGTTTGCTATTCTTAGCATGAATGCTGCTGATCAAATTCTGCAAGCCAGAGGTGTTGATCACTATGTTCAAACAGGAACACTTCATTTTTCGGCCATGTTGATGCCTTTATTTGAAGGTATGTCAGATGGTGGTTTGGTGTTCTTAGAGCGATTTGCATGGTGGTTCCACATCATTGGCATCTTGGCTTTCTCTGTATATGTGACTTACTCTAAACATTTGCACATCTTCTTGGCCTTTCCAAATACTTACCATACAGACCTTGTACCTCAAGGAAAGATGGTGAACATGGACTCGGTGACTAATGAAGTAAAGATGATGCTGGGTATGGGAGACCCAAATACTCCACCAGCAGAGATTTCTCGATTTGGAGCGAAAGATGTCAATGACCTCACTTGGAAAAACATAATGGAGTCCTACTCTTGCACAGAGTGTGGTCGTTGCACCTCAGAGTGTCCAGCCAATATGACGGGTAAAAAGCTTTCGCCTAGAAAGATCATGATGGAGACTCGAGATCGTGCCGAGATGGTTGGAGAAAGTTTAGCAACCGGCGGTAAAGGCTTAGAGGATGGAAAAACGCTACTCGATGATTTCATTACAAAAGAAGAAATCAATGCCTGTACTTCATGCCAAGCTTGTGTAGAGGCTTGTCCCATACAATTGAACCCGTTAGATATCATTATCCAAATGCGTAGATATATTGCTATGGAAGAATCGGGATCACCAGCTTCTTGGAACGCAATGTTCTCAAATATTGAAACTAGTTTTTCACCTTGGAAATTTGCCCCGACTGATCGATTCAACTGGGCCGACGAAGATTAATCTATCCAAAACACTTAAAAGTAAAACAATGGCAGTACCAACTATGGCCCAAAAGGCCGCAAAAGGAGAAACCCCAGAAATATTGTTTTGGGTAGGTTGCGCAGGTTCATATGATGATCGATATAAGAAAGTCACGAAAGCTGTAATCCAGATCTTGGAAGCAGTCGAAATCAACTATGCAGTTCTCGGACCAGAAGAAACCTGTACCGGTGATCCGGCAAGAAGAGCAGGAAATGAATTCTTGTTTCAAATGCAAGCGATGTCCAACATCATGGTCCTTGACGGTTACAATGTAAAGAAAATTGTAACTGCTTGTCCGCATTGTTTCAATACTTTGAAGAACGAGTATCCAGAATTGGGAGGAAACTACGATGTAGTTCATCACAGTACATTGATTCAAACTTTGATTAACGAAGGAAGGATCAAAATGAAAGAAGGTGGTGAATTCCAAGGCAAAAAAATCACTTATCACGATTCTTGTTACCTAGGTCGTGCCAATGGAATTTTTGAAGCGCCTAGGGCGATCTTAGAGCAACTCGATGCTGATTTAGTAGAGATGAAGCGTTGCAAGACCAAAGGCTTATGTTGCGGCGCTGGAGGAGCTCAAATGTTCAAGGACGCAGAAAAAGGAAAGAAAGAAATTAATGTCGAAAGAGCCGAAGAAGCCATTGCAACTGGAGCTACAACGATTGCTGTTGGCTGCCCATTCTGCATGACAATGATGGGCGACGGCGTGAAGAATAAAGAGAAAGAAGGAACGGTTCAAGTAAAGGACCTGGCAGAGATAGTTGCAAGTCATTTGTAAAAAGGTTGACAACAGCTTTGCCTGTGACTGGCGCTTCGCTTGTGACCGCTACACTGTGACTGATCTGTTAGGGTGATTTGTTTGGTTGATCATACTTCTAGCTTACACTTATCAAAAGAATTGAGGCAAACTGAGAGGTTTGCCTTTTTTATTTGTCATAATCCAAGAGTTTATTCCATCCCATCTTATTCTATCAACCATTCTATTGCTCGCGCGACTTGAACATCATTTTCAAGGGTGGTATTGTGTTGAAATTCGATGTACTCATCAACTCCAACTCTTTTCACATAGGCCTCCTTGTTGCGGTCAATGAAGACATCTTGCGAAATTACCAAGACAAAGTCGTCATTGATTTGATCATAGCCATTCCCAGTTGTGTAGCCGCCAGAATCCTCACCTATAAACAATGTGTTTGCTCGTCCTTTGAAAGCAACTGCTACCATTTCGCCAGAACTTACTGTATATCTACTCAATAACACCGCAACTTTCTCCTTTACACTAAGCTCTGGCAGATTACTCATCTCGCAAGCAAGTCTTCCCCAGTTATAAAATTCTCCATCCTCAATCTTATATTCTCTAATAACACCCTGAGCATTTATTGCACCACCCAGAAAGCCATCCCCTAACAAAGGAGCCAAGCCAGAAAGCATTGGCTCCATATTCCCACCGCCATTGTAGCGCAGATCAAGAATCCATTTATCAACGTAACTGGCATTTAACTCTTTTAAGCCGTTTCTAATTTGATCGGCCTGTTCTTTTACATTGCCTGGCCCAATCCCGACCACCTTCAGATAGCCCACGTTGTCATCTAATAACTTGTAAGAAAACTGAGCCGACATATCATTTATAACATCGTTAACAAACTGTGATTGTCGAGTATCTACATCATATCTTTCGCCAGTATAACTAACCACGATTGAATGGTCTTTGGTCGAACGAATCGTAGCATGTTTATCGCCAAGACTATTTATTAGGAACTGGAAGCCAGGCTTTACATCTTCAGTATCTTTAGAGAGTTTAATGAATTGCCGATTGACAACCTCCCAATCAACTTGATCGGTATACAAAGATGTTTCTTTAACTTTTAAGACAATTGGGTCTAAAGACTGCCTGGTTTGGACATTCTGACATGAGCAAAAAGCCAGTATCACAAATAACAAAAAGATCGTACCTCTCATAGGGTTATCGTTAACAGCATTAATATAACGAATAATACTAGGCCTTTTTTGCACTAAAGGTTATGCTTGATACCCTTGATGCTACTTCTTTGGCTTCCTTGCTGTCAAGACTATACTTCATTTCATGAGCGATCTTCATTACATGTGGGTCTGTAAGCATTAACTCCAATGGAAAGGCTTTCTTGGTTTCGATTTTGATATCTACAAACCCTGCAGCTTTAACATACTGCAAGTAGTCTTCTATTTTTTCGGCACCTGAAACACAAGCAATGTGGCCTGCTAGGGAATTCTTTATGAAATCGGGAAGCTCCTTTTCTAATACAACATCGCTGATTGAAAGCCTGCCTCCGGGTTTTAATACACGGTATGCTTCTTTGTATACACTGCCTTTGTCCAGCGACAAGTTTATAACACAGTTTGAGATTACATGATCGGCAATTCCCTCCTTAAGGGGAAGTTCTTCAATATCTCCCTTTACAAATTCAACTTGGTTAAAGTTTCCGCTTTGTTTGTTTGAAATTGCCAGTTCAAGCATTTCGTCAGACAAATCAACACCTATGACTTGCCCGCTTGTTCCAACAATTGGCGCTACAATAAATGCATCAAATCCAGCACCAGATCCCAAATCTATGACGGTTTCTCCCTTCTTCATTCTTGCGAAAGCAGCGGGATTTCCACAGCCAACACCCAGATTAGAATCATTAGGAACTTGGTCCAATTCCTCTTTTGTATATCCAATGTTCTCAGCTACTGCCCTCGAAGTATCTTCTGGACTACAACATGCAAAGAGTTGCGCAAAGAGGCCATTCTTTTTAGACTTGGCTAGCTTACCATAATTTTCGACTACTGATTGTTTTACTGAGGTCGTATTCATTTTTATGATCTTTTAGTTTATGTTATAAAGATCACTATGGCGACTCTCGCATCAATTGACCTAGATCAAGTTCGCGCAATCTTCTTGCGAATTCTACTTAAAGTTTCAGGAGCGATCTGTAGATAAGTAGCCAAATGATTAAGCGGAACACGTTGGAGTAAGTCGCTTTCCTTCTCTAAGATTTGAAGGTATCTTTCAGTTGCAGTAAGATCTTTTAGAAATCGATGGTGAGCTTCTGTAGTAATGAACTCGCCTTCTGCAGCGATGCGCCCGACTTGTTGCCAGAACAAATGCTTGCTATATAGTTGCTGAAGCGCTTCATAAGATAGAATGATTAAGCTGGATGCTTCTATAGCCTGGATGGCTCTTTCGCTTGGCTTCCCAGTTATTAAACTACTGTACGATGTTGAGATCGAGTTCTCTTTACAAAAGCAGTTAGTAACCTCTTTGCCATCATTCAGGTAGTACAATCTGAATAGCCCTTTTTCTATGAAAGCTATACTTTTGCAAACTTTTCCTTCTTTAAGGAAGTATTCACCTGCTGTGAGCTCCTTCTTTTTAAGATAAGGAAGCACCATTTCAAACACTTCGGGAGTGTAATGAGGAAATTGCTTTAAGAATTTATTGAATGCTTCCATTGCAACTTGATATAAATTTTGCCCTTCGATGGTTTAGGCCTCCATGTAGAGACAAGCAAAACCAGCGGCATTACTACGCTACTGCTTAAAGATATACGGCATGAAGACGATAACGTCCATATAAGTTGGTTTTAAAACTGCGAAGCATTACCACCGCGCAGCGATAAAACGGCCGTAGGCCATAAAACCGAGAAGCACTACTAGAAGCTAACAAAAGCCATCATATTGATTTGATCACGCTTGCCATTACTTAAGAACTGATTCATATACCCCAACTCAAATCGAAGATTGCTTTTGACCTTATATCCAAGTCCTGTATATAAACGATTTCTGTCAAAAACATTCTCCTTAGGGTTCAAGAAAATTTCGTTATAGGCCGACAGATACCAAGTGTTCTCAATCATTTCTTTACCGCTAAGGGGAATGTTAACTCCCAAGAAATACCTAAAACGCGTCTTAAAATCATCTTCAACAAAGCGCTGTTCAAATCTGTAACGGTGTTGAACACTAACCGATCCGATCTTCTGCTTAGTGATGAACTGCTGATAGATTCTATGCTCATTTACATCTACTTTATCATCTGTATTCCCTACATAATTCTGACTCAGGATGTAACCGTAACCTAAGAGCAGGTTGTTGTTCTTTTCTGTAAGGTTATAGCCAATGCCCGTACGCAGAAGCAATTGTTCCAAATCACCTGCACCATTGTAGTTTCTGTATTGTACTTCATGGTGCCAGTTGACACGTTCATTAATCTGTTTGTTCCCAAAATACATCATCCAGTTTCCAAGGTTACTATCTTGACCAAAACAGAAAACAGGAGATAATACCAAACAAATAAGGATAAGTCTTTTCATGGCTATTTTTGTTTAAGTCCAGTTGGTCTATTGAACGGGGGAACCGAAGCCCAAATGAACACGACAACTAATCGCATTAACCATAAAAATAAGACAAGTTTTAGATTTTCAATAGCAGCTGCTGGAAAATACAGCCACTGTGCTTGAATAAACATTACTTATAAGAGGTAGGACGATATGACAACTTGCGGCCGTAAAAGAGACAAATCCCAAAAGGCCAATATTACTTTTTGGCGTGATTTTGCGCCAGGTGCAGCAACTTAACTGCGACCGGATCGACACTTGATGAAGCTCTAGATGTATTGGCCAATATCACACTTACCACTTTCTTTTCAGGTACAATAAACAGGAAGGATGTGCATCCTGTTTGTCCGCCAGAATGGCCAATAATTACTCCTTCGTTTGGCATTTGTCCGTAAAGAAACCAGCCGAAGCCGTATCCATTCCCATACTTCTCCAAACTGTGGTGTTCTCGCATAAGCGTTAATGTACCTTCCTGCACCAACGTATGATTCAAAACAGCGTTACCAAACTTCAACATGTCTCCGACTGTGGTATAGAAGCCACCAGCAGGCAGTCTGTTGCTTAGATTGTTTTCTTTGGCTGGCTTGGCTTTTCCTTTACCATTGTGGCGCGAGTAAAGCTGTGAATCGTTTTCTGATCTCACTCCAAATTTATCAACACCAGTGTTGTTCATACCGGCCTTATCCCAAATGTTCTTCTGCATATAATCTTCAAAGGTTTCATTTGAAACGCGCTCAATGATCACGCCCAAGACTGTATACCCGTAAGTAGTATAACTATACTTGGTGCCAGGCTCAAACAACAAGTCTCTATCCTTAAAAAGGCTGAGGGCTTCATAAAGTGTTGGGTATTCGACAATAGTATTCGATTCACGGCCATCCTTATAGCCTCCGATTCCAGATGTGTGTGACAAGAGATGCCTGGTTGTAATCTGGGTATTTGGATGTTTTGGGTAATCAGGGATGTAGGTTTGAATCGGAGCGTCTAGATCAATCAACTCTTTCTCGACCAGTTGCATCACAGCAAGAGCGGTCATCGGTTTTGCAATGGAGCCCATTCGTTGCCTGGTTTTTAACTCAAACTTCTTACCTGCTTTAACATTTGCGCTGCCCACAGCCGCCTGTCCGATCGTCACTCCTTCGACCGAATAGCCCGCTACAACGCCAACAACCATTCTATCTGAAATCATTCCATCTAACATGGCTTTGACTTCTTGGTTTTTATCTTGTGATAAACCAATTACTGACAAGGACAGGGCGAAAATTAAGGTTGCTACGCGTTTCATAATACTTTTCTAGTGGTTTGTACTCCTTCCAAAAGTATGAAGCGTTTTGGGCTAATCGCTATGATTTATTGCGATTGTGGCGAATCAGCCCTATTTAGGGACGAATTGCCCAAGGCCATGGCGGCTTGTTTAAAGCTTTTAGAGACTGGGACTTCCATTTGAGTCAATAAAATGCTGCTCCCATTCTTCCACTCTTTGAAATGTACTGGGTTAACCAAGTGAGATCGATGCACTTTGGTTAGTTGGGGTACCTGAACTTCCATATTTTTCAAGGTTGTTCTTAATAGCTTTCTAGTAAGGGTTCCATTTTCTAGGTGCGAAATACTCACATAGTTATCTGCGCTTGAGATACAAACCAAATCGGACTCACTGATTTGCAAAACGTCCAATTTGTTATCACCTCTAAGGATCAGTTTCTCTGAGCCAAATACCTCCGGTGGCTTTTGTCTATTTATGTACCACCTTCCAAAAACCACAATCGGTAGAAGTATCAGAAAGATTGGATAATATATTTCGATTGTAAATGCTTCAAACGAATAGTCCCCATTGACAATGCTTGACTTATAGTATGCGTAGCTGCCAAATAAGACGAGGGTTGTGAAGAGCAGGAGAAAGCCAATTTCAAAAGAGACCGATGGCTTCATTCTCTTTAGCAACCAACTTTGAAAAGGAATGATCAGCACATATCCAATGAAAGAAATCAAACCATAGACAGGCATTATTTTAAATCGTATCCCAATCGACAACTCTGCAGCATCAAATGGGGCGATCAAAATCAAAAAGAACGTAAGCCAAATTGCTGTTACTAGCGCAACCAAAAGGTGATCTCTGTTTAGTTTGGACAATTGCATCGACAGCATTACAAGGTTGTGATTTTGCCACGAATTTAACACTTGAGTCCTTAAACACCTTAACCTTAGACTTCTATTAAGTCATTAATAAAGGAGTCTTCAAATTCTAAGATCTTGCCTACTTCAAAAATATGCTTCTTTTCAAGCTCATCAATGTGGCCACTACGCTTGGCCATTACGACCAATTGCATAATCAGGTCTTCTCCTTCTTCGTATTCTGTGATCAGTTCTTTATCAAGCTCAAGATATGAGTCTGATTTTAAAGCCTCTTCAAACAAATACTCTTTGTCTGAATCTTCTAAATCTGAATTTCCAATGATCGTTTCAATCAACTCAACTTGATCTTCATTGATTTCATTGTTAGCTTCAATCAGATTTACCAAAGCCTTGATTTTCTCTTTTTGCAATTGCCTTGTGATCTCGGCACTTTCATCTGGTTTAAAATGTTCTTCATAGGTAAATTGATTACCAAGAAACTCAATAGACCCTTTCGAAATCTTATTGGTGGCCATCTTTGCCCATGTTCCCATAATTATTGGACCACCAACTGGGATGAATTGAACGATCGACTTTTTGAGTGTGCGTTCAACTAGGCTTTTCCCTAAGGTTGTTGCCTTCTCTAATAGCACTTTTTTAGGGGAATCGATAAGGTCGGTGGCACTAGATTGCAGGCTTGATAGTTGGGTATTTCCTCCAAAAGCAGCAATTGGGATATCAAGCAAAATGTCCTTATTGATAAAATTCTCTTTCCCATTGGCACAGCCCAAATCATAGATCATATTCATCTGGTTGTGAAAATTGAGCAGTAATTCAGGAATCGCGCCCAACATACCTAAAGGACCTGGTACAATGGAAGAAGCCGCTGCTAGAATCATGTTTTTTCGCGCATAGCCGGCGATAATTTTATCAGTATCGGCAAGTTCAAATTTAGAATTTTCAGTATCTGATACTCGTTGGCCATAGGCTTTCTCCATTACAGTAAATAGCCCTTCACATAACTCGTCGCTTATCGCAGAAATGTCAGGAACAACAATCTTCTTTCTTTTGAGAATAGCGAGACTCTTAATCTTTGAAAACATTGCATCAAGGGTATAGATGTAGTTTCAATAGTCAAGCCGCAAGACATTCGCAGTTGGTATTGAAAAACTAAAGCACTCCTTAAACAGCTGATCTTAGACTGGAATCACACGCTTTTGATCTGAATTACAGTCATACTTGTGCTTAATTGTAATCCCAAGCCCACCCAATATAATCCAAAAACTAGTAATTACGAAAGTGTTCTAGGTGTCATCACCGGCTTTGTCAATAGGTATTTGTAAAACACACAGCCATTTAGTTTTTCAACCAACCTGCAATACTTCTTCTTTCGCGAGTCTTGGAAGCGTGTACTTCATGTTCCATTTCGTCACTACGAAAGAAAACCATGCGTCCTTCCAACGGCGAAATATCTACTTGATCACCCTTTTTCGGATACAAAGACAACAAGCCACCATCTTTCTCTTTCCAATCCTGATTAAGATACAAGACTATCGAAAACTGGCGCCCTTTTTCGCTTTTAAATTGATCAATGTGTCTTTTATAAAAGCTCTTTTTTTCATAACTGGAGTAATGACTCTCAAAGCTTTTAATCGAAGTATAACAGGTCTTATTCAGATGAGCAACAAACTTTTGAATCTTCTCGAGATAGATCATTTCAGACGGATTGGTGCTTTCGTCTGCAATCCAATTGATCTTATCGCCTCTAATCTTCTTATCCTTTTGGTAGTCTTCTCTCTTTCCAATTCCAGAAGATTTCATATCTCCCGTTGCCTTCAAATTGTCAATGTTATCCCTTAGACCTGTTGCTGTGCTTGGTAGAATAAAGTCATTACAGCAACCAAAGCTATCTTCCATAAGTCCTTGGATCAGGCCTTCAAACTGGTTGTGCTCGTGAATCTCCTGATCGTCCATATGTCTATCGATTTATCTCAATGTATGGATATAATGACAGGTCCAGCTATTTGTATGGAGTTTTATATGCCTAGGCTTTTGGTTTAGGTGATGGAGATGCTTTGGGATATGGCTTATACGTCCAAGCGACAATCCTGCTCACCTTATTACCTGTAGCAACGTCGATCGTTCTAATGTCAGTCGGATTTTGGGCACGTAAGGCCTTATAGATTCTTCTGAGATTGGACTCCTTAGAAACCAATGTTGTAAACCAAAGACATTGCCTTCTTACTTCTTTACTCTCTGCAATCAAGTTTGAGATAAACTGAAGTTCGCCACCTTCATATACCAATTCACTATGATTTCCAGAGTGATTGAGCTTTGGAGTTTGCGTCTTCTTTCCTGTTAAGTTCTTTACCTTTCGTCTGGTCCCTTTCATTGCATCTTCTAGAGAGGAATGAAATGGCGGATTACAAATTACGATGTCGATCTGGTCACCCTGCTCTACAATACCTTTCAAAATAGATTTGGGATCACTTTGCAATCTACAGCTCACTCTTCCTTTCAACTTCGGATTAGAATCCACGATGTTTTGGGCAGATGCAATCGATTTGGGATCAATGTCTGAACCAATAAAATTCCAGCCATATTCTGACACTCCAATTACAGGATAGATGCAACTGGCACCTAC
Organism: Caprella mutica; assembly: GCA_947561585.1. Classification (NCBI taxonomy): domain Eukaryota; kingdom Metazoa; phylum Arthropoda; class Malacostraca; order Amphipoda; family Caprellidae; genus Caprella; species Caprella mutica. The sequence goes on along the minus strand of CANNZV010003215.1, from coordinate 92,600 downwards.
ACCAACGTCCAGACAAGTAACATTTGCACCAGTAGGGATTTCATCGTGATTAGTGGTTGCCAATAGATCGGCTGCATAGTGAATGTACTCTGCTCTGCCTGGAATTGGCGGACATAAATTGCCTTCTGGAAAATCCCAATACTTGATACCGTAGTAGTGGTTGAGAATGGCTCGGTTCAAAGCCTTAACAGCGGCTGGGTCAGCAAAATTCACAGAGTCCTTTCCATGCTTATTGGGAACTATAAAAGAAACCAGCTCAGGATCAGTGACAGTCATTGCTTTCAGATCATAGCGTTCGCGATTCAAATTGCGCGGATGTAGACCTGCTTTCTTTTTTGGTGATTGGTTTCTTGACATGGGACTGCAATAACGGCTTTTTGGCTGCGCCAAAAAATTAACCTGATAAGTTAGATAAGATATTTGAGGTTTTTTGCTGCGCCAAAAAGGAAACCGAATCCAATGTGGCCCGAAGGAAAGAGAAAAACTAAGCCTTTTATGCTAGCTTCTTCATTCTGAACGTGAAGTACCCAGTGACTCCTAAAATCAAAGTCAAAAAAAGCGGCATGAAATAAGGTCCTAACCCATCCTGATTTCCAAGAGCTGTTTGAACAGAAGCATAGACAATGTATACAAAAATCAAAACGATCAAGGTATTCAATACCCGCATCATTCTGAAAGTATTGCTATATAGCAGCTGGGCATTTTCTTCAGTAACCTTCATTGGCAAATTGACAAGACTGGTATTTCCATTAAGTGCATATAATAGAAAGTAATTAAAGACACCAAGGATAGGAATCAACCAGATAATGGCTCTTGCTGAAAAGTCGTCGGCTTTACCATTTGCCCCAAAATGACTGGGAATCTGTGATGGCAAATCGCTATAATAAAAAACTGGTATTGCAATGAGAAGCACAAGACTGATCCAACCGATCGTTTCTATGGCTTTGTCGAAAGGGGTAAGTAGGATCTTTGTTTTGGATAGGTCCATGTTTATTACTTAAATGGAGGTCTCTACTTCAATATCCTTCAAACGTTGCAGTTGAGCAAAAAACGAATCTTCAAATTTGCCTAAATCTAGAATATTTTTGCAAAGTCAATGATAAGCAGTATTAGACTTAGTTCAATTCAATTGTTCTCTTTCTAACTCAACGCACAAAATTCTCCCTTTCATCGTTGTAAATACACCCCCATCCCTTACCCAAATGGAAAAGATTATCAACCACCTCAATCAGGCCAAAGCCCTCCTTGATCTTGAAGGCAATCAAACCAAAGCAGTGAAACAACTCGACTCCATTATTGCAAATCTTGACACCCCAATTGAAATCCAGTGGCCGCTGAATGGCGCTTACTTATCGGTCGAATCAAAAACGAAGGTCAACTTTCGCCTAGATAAGAGCCAATCAAAAGTAATCTCAGGAGATGTGTTCAAGGTCACAGAAAATGAAGAAAGCTACCTGTTCTCTTTTCGTTCTTATGACCTTTCGACATTCCCAACAATCTTAATCGTTGCAGAAGATGCAGCAAATCAAACGGCTAAAGGACAGCTGGTCTTTACTTCAACTCAAAAGCTTACGTTCCAAGCATCGCTTTCGCTCGAAACCAAAATTGCCGAAACCAAAGAAGTGCTTATCAAAGCAGAGCGATTTTCGACAAAATACCGAAAAATAGGTCTCGAAGAAGATTATGAGGAAGGCACCAATAAGGAACCCTTCTACCTCGAAGACGATAAGAAATTCACCATCCACGGCTCACTTAAAAAAGCCGGATTCCAAATAGCAAAAGTCGGTAAGCGCAACGAAATACCCAACCTTGCATCTGGCTGGGACACCTCGCAACTCCATGGCTTGATGACCCAGTTTGCTCAACAGAAACTTGACAGGCCAAGTTGGAATCTTCACGTGCTGCAACTGCGCAAATCCTCTATGCGTGGCTTGCTCGGCGTTATGTTTGATTCGGGAAATCAAGACCTCAACAACTTGCCCCGACAAGGCGTGGCCATCTTTCAGGATCCCATGAAATCATATAGAGACCTGGAACGAAAACTGATTCAAACTACGGTTCACGAAGTTGGTCACGCACTTAATCTTGCACACCGTTTTGAACGTGTCGTAGGCAGAGCGGCTTCCAATTCCTTTATGAATTACGATTGGAAGTACAAGGGTGGTGGCAAAAGCAAAGAGTTCTGGAAAGACTTCAAATTTACTTTCGACAAAGACGAAAAGGCCTTTTTGCGCCATGGCCGTCCGTTTCAAGTCATGCCAGGCGGCGATGCATTTCACAGCGTACCGTATTGGGAGAATCTGGGGGAAGGCTTTGTCCCTTATCGCCCAGAAGAGCAGTCAGATGAGTTTTCGCTGGAGTTACTTCCTCCGCCAGCTGGCACACAGTTTAGTTTTGGCCAACCCATTTTGCTGGGTTTTCGCCTAACCAATCTTTCTGATGGTCCAATCAGTGTGCCTGAGTTTATGCTAGACCCCAAGAGTGGCTTTCTATCATTTGAAGTCATAAAAGAAGGTGATGAAGAGACCAATCAGTCGGTCTTTGAACCTTTGTTCCATAGAAATTATGCTTTCGACGCTTTTGCTGAAGATGTTTTGAAGCCAGGCGAAAGTGCCAGTAACAATGTAAACCTAACCTTTGGTGCTGCAGGGTTTACTTTCGCCCAACCGGGCAAATATGAGGTAAGAGGCACATTCTCTTATGGCAAAGGAAACCGTTCTTTTGTGGTAAGTTCCGAAAAGTTACCGATCTCAGTTTTAGGTCCGAATGAACTGGCCGAAGAGCAGGAAGTAATCGCTCTAATGCGCCCAGAAGTCGGTCTCTACTGGGCGCTTGGAGGTTCTGATCAGCTGCATCGGGCTCAAGGTGTTCTAGATCAAGTGGCTGATGCCAGATCAAAACGTTCAAAAGGTAAGCCCGATGCGGTCTTGGCACATTTAAAACGTGCTACAGCCTTTATGCATCAAAGAAATGTAGTGACTTACCAAGACGGCCTGTATGAAATTAAGAAAGGCAACTTTGACCAAGGCCAGAGCATGTTGGCTCAATTGCAAAAAGACAAATGGCTACAAAATTTTGACCCAGAAACTAGTAAGGCAATGAAAGCTTAACCCTTGAACTATCTAATCATTTTCTATTGATTGGGTATTGATTGGCCAAACAATTTTAATTCCCGCTCTGTCAACAACTTAAACAAACCAGAATTCTGAAAACTTTTGAATACTTTTAGCTTACAGTAAAAGATCAACTATGGGACTCTTTGATAAACTATTTGGAGGTAGCAAAAAAAACAATTTAGAAGAAGAATCGAAATCAAAGTACAACCTGCAATGGATCAGTCCCAATGATAATCCATGGGAAGTAGACCTCTTGGACCTTAGGCCAATTTCTCACAAGATGCTTTCGACGTCAAAGGATCCTCAAATAGCTACAAATGCCCTCTCATATGGTCAAGAAGATGGGACAACTTTCAGGGATCATGTGCCACAATCTGAAAGGACCATCTCATGTGATATAACCATTCCAACAGATGAAAAACTTCAAGAGGGTGTATTTTTCAACCCGTCGGCAATGGAACATAAGTGGGCGATCTACTTTATGAATGACCGTTTGATATTTATTAGAAGTTGGATGAGAGAAGCCTATGTTGTCGCTAAAACCACCCAAGAAAAAAACCAACTTAGAATAACAGAGATCACTGGTGAATTCACAGATGATGAATCACCGGAAATGACTCAATCCATATTAATGTTCTTATTATTTAGTCATGCTCTAAATGAAAACCTGCCTGCTCCCATACCAAGAGATTTAAAAGACCATACTGACCAAGCTGGAGTATGGGCATTTACGGCCTATGGAAACATGGCACACTTGGGGTACTTTGGAGAAGATTTTGTCTATAAAACAGAATCCATTCTACGCACTCATTCGCTCCTACACATTGCAATAGCAAAAGGTGATTTAGATCGAATAAATTTAGAACTCGAGCGAAATACTAATATCAACAGCTTGGCTGCTGATGGCCTATCAACCTTACAATGGGCATTAAGTACTGACCCTTTTGTCTTAAAATTACTGCTTGACAAAGGTGCCAATCCAGATGCAAGATCAAACAAAGGTGCAACTACCGTAATGAACGCGGTACAATCAAATCTCTCTGAACATCTTAACCTTTTGATTGAGCACAAGGCCGACTTAAACGCCAAAGACCACAGAGGTTTCACCGCTTTGCACCGATCTGCTGAAATGGGGCATTTAGAAATGACTCGTATTCTGCTCGAGCATGGGGCTGAAAAGGATGTCGAAGCAGAAGGTCATACACCCTTGTCATTGGCTACCGCAATGAGCAATGAGGAGATCATAGAACTGCTGGAGAAATGAACAAAACATTTGTCGACCTTAGTCATACAATCAAAAATGGAGAAGTGACCTACAAAGGCCTACCAGCTCCAATCATTTGTGATTACCTTTCGCGAGAAGACAGTAAAGCGCTTTACGGAAATGGCGCATCATTCCAAATTGGAAAAATAGAAATGGTTTCCAATACTGGAACCTATATAGACTGCCCCTTTCACCGCTACGAAAACGGGAAAGATCTTTCGGAAATCGGCCTAAACAAGCTTGTTGATATCGAAGGAGTCTTAATTCAAGCACCTTTTCAAGAAGGTTTATCCATAGGAGTGGCTTACTTTGAAGGAAAAGAGCTGTTTCAAAAAGCTGTTCTGGTTTGTACAGGTTGGTCTCAACATTGGCAGACCGATGCCTATTTTGAAAACCACCCATATCTCACTGAAGAGGCCGCAGCATATTTACGAGACCAAGAAGTTACCTTGGTCGGAATCGATTCACATAATATTGATAATACTGCAGGAGCAACACGTCCGGTACATAGTATTCTGCTCAAAGACGAAATCTTGATTGTTGAACACCTTAACAACCTTGAAGCTTTAAAGGGTCAAAACTTTACTTTCTCAGCATTGCCGCCCAAAATTGAAGGTGTAGGTACCTTTCCTGTAAGAGCCTTTGCACAAGTCAAGAGTCGATAATAAACTCTTTCGAAAACAACTTCTTGTGACAGACCAAAATAAGCCCTCTTTCGTACATGCTCTTTTAACCTTTCTTTCCATTGTTGGAATCGTTGGATTTGGCCTGCTCCATTTTGAAATAAGCCTACACATTTTGATCACCATTTGCTTGGTCATCGCTGGCATAAGTGCTTGGATCCTCACCAGAAAGGGCTTTGCACCCATTTTGTTGGCCATGAACAATGGCATAATCAAGGCACTTTCGGCACTCTATATATTCCTCCTAATTGGGGTGCTCATCGCAGCTTTTATCCAAAGCGGTACAGTCGCCACTCTGGTTTACTACGGCATTAAATTCATTTCGCCCAGTGTTTTTCTGCCAGCAGGGCTCCTACTTTGTAGCGTTATGTCGGTTCTTACGGGATCCAGCTGGAGTACAGTAGGCACCTTGGGAATAGTCCTATTGGGTATTGGGGAGGCCATGGGTTTGCCAATCGGCAT
>CANNZV010003215.1:70682-87031 GCA_947561585.1 Caprella mutica | reverse complement strand
TGTCGCCAATGTCTGATACCACCAACCTCGCAGCAATGTCTGCCGGTACAGATCTTTATGATCACATCAAAAGTATGTCGATCACAACTTTCCCAACCTTCCTGTTTGTGCTGGTCATTTTTACGTTTGTGGGTGTCCAATATACGCAGCCAATTCCCGATGGGGTTTTGGGCGAAATCGCTTCGCCTCTCGACGCAGAATTTAACCTGAGCCTTTGGTGCCTGCTGCCTTTGGTGCTTATGTTGGTTTTAAGCATTAGACGAGTACCAGCCATTCCAAGTATGGTGGCAGCATCTATGCTTGCAGTTCTTTTGGCGATTATACAACAAGGCATGAATCCCATTAGCGTATTGAACGCCTTATTTGAAGGTGGTCATTTTGATACTGGAAATGAATCGCTAGACCGCTTGCTAAGTCGTGGCGGAATCAGTTCGATGATGTGGACACTTTCATTGGCATTGCTTGTACTAGCACTTGGCGGAATCCTACATCATTTTCAGTTCATTCAGACTTTAATTGAAGGGATATTGCGAAAGATCAAACGTGTCGGTTCTTTGGTTACAACGACCATTGTATCATGTACGGTTGGTAATATTACCATGGGAGAAGCCTATATGTCGATCATCTTGGGTGGTCAGCTTTTTGGAGCGGCGTATGATCAACGAGGCATCGATCGAAAGATACTTTCTCGTTCGATTGAAGAAGGTGCAACCCTCACTGTTGCCCTGATTCCTTGGACGACTGGGGGCGCATTCTTTGCTGCAACATTGGGAGTCGAGGTGTTTGAGTATGCACCGTGGGCCTTATTGAATTGGATCAATCCGTTGGTAGGAATTGCAGTGGCTTATATTTGGGGTCAGCGATTGGCAAAGTAGAAAGGGCTCAGTTAAACATACGCCTTTAGCTCATTAAAATCATTGATCACCACATCGGCATGTTCCAGTGTTTGATCATCTACCAAAGGGTTCTTGTATCCAAAGACAAAAATACCAGCATCATTGGCTGCTTTTACTCCATTGTCTGAATCCTCAATCACAATACAGTGTTCTTTTGGCGTATTCCCTAAAACAGCTGCCTTCTCAAATATTTCTGGATGTGGTTTCGATTGAGTTAAATCTGCTCCACTGATCTTAGCCGTAAAGTATTGGTTCAAATCAAATCGCTTGAATACGCGATCTATGTTTACCATTGCCGAAGAGGAAGCCAAGACTAAGGTGACACCTTTGTTATAAAAATACTTTATGATGTCTTCTACACCATCGACAAGATGTAACGATGGGTCATTTTCGAAAAAACCAACGTAGGCCTCACGTTTTTGTAAGACCAGCTCACTTGGGTCATTCTTTAAGCCGAAGTGTTCAACTACTTTTTGAAACACATTTATGGTTGACGAGCCCGTTAATGTCTTGTACAAAGATTCTGAAACATCTAGCCCCAAAGAAGCAAAAGTTTCATAATAAGCTTTCTTATGGAGGTATTCAGAATCAATAATAACACCGTCCATATCGAACAATACGCAAGTGATCTTTTTCAAGCTTGAGTTCAGTTTATAGGATGCAAATGTAAAACTAAAAATGGGAGCTGGAAATATCCTGAGATTCAAATGCCGTGGCAGGTCCGACTTACAGTTAAAAAAGTCAAATATCATGACCTGATTATCACATTTTCGACAAATATATTCAAATATTAGAACTATAGAAATATAGATTTGCACTTTTCAAATAGCAGGTCGGACTTGCTATTCTAAAAGTGAATAATCACATTGGAATTATTATAATTGACCTATGCAAATGGTCATAAATACGACTTTGACTAGATCTGATATGGTTTTTCTAACAGCAAGTCCGACCTTGCAGCCCTACAATGTGAAAGCACGGGCTGTTTACAAGTTTGGCTCACTGGTCAAATCAAACCTATTTACAGCATCTGAGATTTCGTAACCTAAACGATAACCTTCTGTGCAATCCATGCGCACATGAACTCCAAATGGGATTCTAGAATATGCATTCTCTTCGGCCATTTCGCTGATCGTATTGAACTGTCGCGGACGACCACGAAACTCTGTGCGGCCTTCATGAGAGCGGTCGGTAAAATTAACTTGGTCACCAAAGACACTAATAAATACACCTCCTGCTGCCGATGCGAAAGTCGAATGTCCTGAAGGATAACCTGGGAAAGATGGGTTGGGCCAGTAGATCAATCGATACAGGTTGGTTTGATAGTCAGGGTCAATATGTTCTTGGATATATACATTTGGCCTCATGACCATATACTCATACTTATCGGCCCAAGATGAAACAGCAGCATCGTTTAAAGCAAAGCCAAGCCTAAGCAACATCGCTAAGGTGGTCTCATGATCCAAGTCAAATTGATCTACCAACTGATTGGCAATAGAGATCTGTCGACCTGGCGGGCTCATCATTAAACCTTCCACATCATCTGACCAAAATTCAGCTATCCAAAGGTCATCATTGTCCTCTTCCCTTGCAGTATTGTTCACTTCCATGACCTCAACCATTTGATTGTAGTAAGAGCTATTGACCGTTTCGTCATAGGCAATTGGCGGAGCTATACTTGTAGTCTCTTCAGACGAAATCACAAAGGTTCTCACTGATTCCCAATAAGGAAATAGAGCCCTTTCAGCATCATCACTATAGGTCCAATACCCATCACCAACTGGTGGCTCATAAGAAGTTGGTTGAGCTTCACGAATTTGCCTTTGTGCTTGACGATCAGTTAAACTATATGCAATTACTTGGTCAGCAATATATTCACCCCACCTTCGAGATTCCTGGATGCGGTTATTGGGAAGATCATTTGATAACTGACCCTCTTTTTGATTGCGTAGGCGAGAGATTTGTGCTTCATACTCAGCGGGTACATTAAACATAAAATGATCAATCACCTTTGCGTAAGTGGCATTCAATGCTATGTTCAAATCAAAATTATCGACGCTCCGATTTTCATCGATCCGGAATCCTCTGAGTCTGCCAACATTAGAAGTATAATTCACCATTTGAGGTGCTGCAGTTTCGAAAGCGGCTAAGTGAATATAGCCAAGTGCTCTTGCAGTTGCAGTAGGTCTCATTCCAGTAGCGTGACGATCTACTTCGAGCCAAAGGCTATTCCAATCTTCAATCAGCTGAGAAGTAGCATTTTGTCCTACGCCTTGATTGTTATTTCCGTTTCTATTTGGTCCTCTGGCTTCAGCCGTATCGAAAACCTCCTCTTCCAAACCTGCCTCATCAGTGCATGAAGAAAGTAGTGCGCCAGCTAAAATAAAGCCAAGCATATAATATAGACTTGTGATTCTCATCGAATTGAATTTTAAAGTTGTACATAAAAACAGCTGTCTTAAAATGAAAGCTCAGCATGGGCACACATTTGTATTACTGCAGATCAACAAATGCGAAACTTGTAAAATTCGATGCTATAGATTCTGAGATTATGGTGGGTAAAAGCTATTGCTTGGTATAGGGTTAGTTGACAGGTGTCAGATAAAACTTGCGGCGTGGTGAAAAAAAACTTCCACTTAATCTCTCTATCTTTAATTTTTCGCCTCTTGAATAGAAAACACATTGAAGTATTTCGCCACTCTAATTCTAATATCTAGTTTTTGTCTATCTCATTCACAGTCTTTGCCAATTGACTTTGAGTCCAGTATCTCAACATCTGATTTCACAGATTTTGACGGCGGGTTAGCAACAGTAATTGCAAACCCCCAAGCTGGCGGAATCAACAACAGTAAAAACGTAGGGCAGATGATCAGAAATGGCGGACAAGTCTGGGCAGGAAGTAAAATAGCGCTTGCTGCTAATCTGGACTTTAGCACCATGAATGCCATCACCATGAAGGTATTTACCACTGCGCCAGTTGGTACCGTTATTAAGTTTAAGCTTGAAGGTTCAGGAGCAACCGAACGTGACATGCCTACAACAGTCTCGAATCAATGGGAATTGATCACTTGGGATTTTACTGGAGAGCCAACCAATTTCAATGAGGTAGTTTTGATGTTTGATTTTGGAAACCTCGGTGATGGATCCGAAAATTCGACTTTTCTATTCGATGACATTTCACAAAAATTTGGTGGCACCCAAATAGACTGGCCTGTCAATTTTGAAAGCACAACCGTCAATTATTCCATGACAGACTTTGGAGGCACCGTCTCTTCTCTAGTTGTAGATCCGACTGATGAATCTAACAACGTAATCCAAGTTATAAAAGCTAACGATGCTGCAACTTGGGCAGGCACAACCATTGGCACGCCAGCTGGTTTTGCGACTAACATCCCCTTGACTTTAACTGAGTCGAAAATGACGGTTAAGGTTTGGTCACCGACCGCAGGAACACCTGTTCGCTTGAAAGTTGAAGATTCCAATGATCCTACACACACCTGCGAAACAGAGGTAAATACTACCGTTGCAGGTGATTGGGAAGTATTAGAGTTTGACTTTATCAATCAAGCTACTGGAACCGAGCTTTTAAGTATTGGCCTAGAAAGGGGCTGGATTTATAACATGACCTCTATCTTCTTTAATTTTGGAACCGACGGTGCCACTGCAGGAGAAACAATTTATTATTTTGATGATGTGGCATATGGTGAATTCGTTCTTGATGTTACAGATTATAACATAGAAAGAGGTATATCTGTATTCCCAAATCCGTCAAGTACGCGATGGACCATTCAATCAAACCATTCAGTTATTGACGCTATTGAATTGTTTGATGCGCAGGGTCAACTTGAGTTGGTGCAATTCCCAACCAGCAATGTTTCGCAAATTGATGCATCAGTTTTGGCGAAAGGTATTCATGTAGCAAAGATCTATTCCGCTTCAGGAATGAAGGCTGTGAGGTTGTTGAGAGATTAGGGGAAAATTCTAATGGGTGAAGTCTGTATTGTGAAACAAAGTTTCCCTCTCCGAGCGTGGCATAAAGTGAAGAGCTTGTTCACCAAGAAATACTAAAGAGTTACTAGCTAGGCGTGGCGCCAGAACCGATCACTACACCTAGTAGTCAAGATTCTTTTTTGGAAAGCTCGCTCCGATTTCCTTTTGCCAAGTTGATAACATTTGTCTCAACTCCCCAGTTTTTTCAGGCATTTCTAAAGCAACGTTGCGGCTTTCACCAATATCAGTTCTTAAATTATATAGCTCCAATGAGTCGTCCTCAAACCAGTGAATGAGCTTATAATCTCCTAGCCTAATGGCAGCTGATGGCCGATTGAGCGATCCATGATAATGAGGAAAATGCCAATACAAAGCTTCTCTTGCCAAATCACCAGTTTCATAAAGAAGTGGTATCAAACTTTCGCCATCATGGCTCGAATATCGCTGATCTTCTTTCGTCTTAAGTTCAGCCATTTTAACAAGTGTCGGTAGAAAATCAGTACTAACTATTGGAGCATCACTTTGACTTCCGACATTAATTTTTCCTGGCCATCGAAACATAGCCGGCACTCTGATGCCACCTTCATAAAGCCACCCTTTGCCTGCACGCAAAGGCCTCACTGAAGTTGGAGGGTTTCCTCTAGGAGATAGTGTCGTCAAGCTACCGTTGTCAGAAGTAAATACGACAATTGTGTTTTCGTCAAGACCATTCTTTTCTAGGTAAGACATCAAGCGACCAACACTTTCGTCTACACTTTCTACCATTGCTGCATACTTGGGATTGTCCTGAAGCAGTTTCGATTGGGCATCTCTTTCGCCAATATATGCTTCACCAATTTGCTTCGGTGCCATATTAAGTTTCTCCTGATATTTCTGTTGTAAATCTGGTCTTGCTTGGATGGGTGTATGTACGTTGTAATAAGCGAGGTAAAGCAAGAAGGGGCTTTCGTCTTGACTCATAAACTCTATGGCTTCAGTTGTGAGCCGGTCTGTTAAATACTCACCTTCTTGACCTCCTTCAAGACCAGGAACATCCCAGTGCTTGCGATCATTTTTATAAGGATAAAAGTAAGATGCTGGCTGTCCGGCTGCATGTCCACCAACGTTGAGGTCAAAGCCTTGGTTCTCGGGAAAGAAACCTGCACCACCAAGATGCCACTTTCCAAAAAATCCCGTGCGGTAACCTGAAGACTTGAATTCCTCAGCTAGAGTGACTTCGCTCAAAGGAAGCTGGTCAAGATCTTGAGTCCCTAAAAGCAGTCGATTCTTTGGGTCCAAGCCGGGAATCCAGTCAGTGATATTAACCCTCGCCGGATGCTTACCCGTGAGAATGGCTGCGCGTGTTGGTGAACAAATGGATGCCGCCGCATATGCGTTGGTAAAGAGCATTCCTTGAGATGCGAGCTTATCGATATTGGGAGTTTCGTAGAAGGAGCTTCCATAACAAGACAGATCGGTCCATCCCAAGTCGTCGACCAAAAGAAAAACCACATTAGGTTTAGACTCCTTGATAACTTCATGTTCGCAGCTTCCCATTCCGAAGGCTATCAAAATAATTACAAACTTGATATTCAATCTCATCATTAAGCTTTATCCAAATAAGATCGAAAGAAATTACGCCAAAAGGAATAAGTAGGCGCAGATCTATTCAGATTCCCTTTTAGCAACCATTAGAAAATTGTTAAATTAATAAGAACCAAAATCGAAATCAGCCATGACAAAAGACCTAGATGAAATCAGAGCTAAGCTCATTTCAATTCTAAAGGAACACCTGGATGTTCTAAAAATCACAGCTGAGACAGAAGACAAGTTTGAAGTTTCAGGTACTATTGAAGCCATGCAGGGCAAAAAGAAGGTAGATGGTTATTATTTCTCTACGGTGCTTCCCAAACCAAAGGATGTGAGGTTCTATTTCTTTCCGGCTTACACCCATAAAGAGCAGATTGGAGAATTGCCTCACAACTTACGAAAGGCTCTCAAAGGAAAATCGTGTTTCCATATCAAACAAATGGATGAATCTTTTGAGATCAGCTTAAAGGAACTCGTTCGAAAATCCATTGAATTGTATCAAGCAGATGGTTTACTGAAGCAATAGGCTTAGGTTTTAAGCTTTCGCTTTTTCCTATATTTCGCAATACCTCACTGAAAAGACGTCTACATGCCACTAAAAACCATCAATCTCGCTCAATATATAAGTGCTATCCTTTGCTGCATAATGATCGAAATGTTACAGCATAGCACTTTGGCCCAACGTGCCGAAGACTATCATACCATCACAGAAGATGGCGCTTGGTGCTGGTTCTCAGACCCCAGAGCTGTTTACTATGATGGAGAACATCAACGCACATACACCGGATTCACCACATCCACTGGAGACATTGTAATTTCATCTACTGATCACAATACAAATAAAACAACTACCAAGGTCATCTATGAAAAACTGCAGGTTGACGACCATACCAATCCGTCGCTACTTTTTTTACCCGATGGAAAACTGATGGTTTTCTTTACCAAACACAATGGCCTTATCCATTACACCACTTCTTTGGAGCCTGAAGACATCAGTGCATTTTCGCAGGTAGAAACGCTAGAGCTTGGCAACAAGTTATGTTATACAAATCCTGTCATGTTAAGTGAAGAGAGTAATCGCCTCTATTTATTTTATAGAGGTGGTGAGGATTGGAAGCCCACCTTCGTCACATCAGATGATCTTGGAGCGTCTTGGTCAAGTCCACAGACCATAGTTTCGAAGAAGGATGCTGATATCAATAATCGACCTTATACCAAAGTAGCTAGCGATGGTAAATCACAAATACATTTTGCTTTTACAGATGGGCATCCAAGAGAAGAAAATCACAATTCTATCTACTATCTTAAATATGAGAAGGGTAAGTTTCATGAAGCAAATGGAAATGTAATAGCCAAAATGGACCAATTGCCTATCGATCAAGAGCTGGTTCCAAAGGCATATGACGGCAAAACAAACAACCAGCGCGCCTGGATATGGGATATCGCTGTTGATCAGAAAGGTGACCCTGCTTTTGTTTACACGACATTACCCGAAGAAACAAAACATTATTACAACTACAGCAAGTGGGATGGAAGCCAATGGGAGAGTACCCAACTAACCAAAGCAGGAAGTGCCTTTCCGCGCTTCGATAGAGTCAAAGAAAATCGGGATCCAGAACCGCACTACTCTGGGGGTATCGCTTTAGACCATGAAGATCCAAACAAGGTTTATTTGTCTGTACCGAAAAACAATCGTTTCGAAATCGAGGAGTGGATCACAAACGATGGAGGCCAATCATTTGAAAACAGCCCAATAACAAAGAGGTCACTGAAAGACAACGTACGACCATTCGTAGTTCGAAATGCCCCCATCACCCTTTCACCCCGCGTACTGTGGATACATGTTAGTAAATATGAACACTATACGAATTATAACACGGCCATTAAAGGGAATCAAATAGCCGAAGAATTTAAAGTCAACTTTTCACAAAACAGTATAAAGGAAGTTATGGGAGCGGTGGCCGATTGGCAAATCGAAAACTTTGCCGCCGTCAAGCACCACGACCTCGATTGGACAAATGGCGCTTTGTATGTGGGAATGATGGCTTGGGCCAAAATATCACCAGATGCGAAATATATGGATTGGCTCTATGCCCTTGGACAACGCTATGGTTGGCAACCACATAAAAGAATGTATCATGCCGATGATATAGTAGTCAATCAAATGTACTTAGATATGTATGATGGTCGCAAACAAGAAGAAGGTGCCTATCGCATTCTAGGTCCTACCAAAGCCCGCATCGACTATGTTATAAAACATCCATCAAATGGAACATTGCTATTGGATTATCGTGATGCACAAACTTTAGAAAGGTGGTCATGGTGCGATGCGCTATTTATGGCTCCTCCAGTTTATACACATTTGTATAACATAACAGGAGAGGAGTCATACTTAGGATTCATGGATAAGGAATTTAAGGCAATTTATGAATTTTTGTATGACAAAGAGGAACATTTATTCTATCGAGATCATCGCTATTTTCCATCAATAAAGTTAGAAGCCAATGGCGAAAAAATATTTTGGGGTAGGGGTAATGGTTGGGTCATGGGCGGGTTAGTAGCCATGTTAGAAGACTTGCCTAAAGGCAACAAGTATCGTCCGTTTTACGAAAAGTTATATCTTGAAATGGCAGCCAAAGTTCTGATGTGCCAAGACAAAAAAGGATTCTGGCATGCCAGCATGCTGGATCATGAGAGCTACCCAAATCCCGAAATGAGCTCAACTGCCTTTTTTACATTTGCTTTGGCCTACGGTGTCAACTCTGGTTTGTTGGACAAAGATGTTTACGGTCCGGCAGTAAAGAACGCTTGGGCATCTTTGGTAGAGGCTGTTCATGCCGATGGCAAACTGGGTTGGGTGCAACCGATTGGTGAAACACCAAAGAGTGTGACTTCTGAGATGACCGAAGTATACGGAGTTGGTGCTTTTCTGCTGGCTGGGACTGAGATGTTGAAATTAGTGGCAACTGACTAAATCCATCCTTGTGATCGTCCTGCCCAATTACAAAGCTTATACAAGACTCGTGCACCAACACTGGCGTCCCACTCACTAGTTCCTACTTCAGATAAATCAAACCCAATGATCTTTCGTCCGCTCCTAACTAGTTCAACGATAAGATACATAGCCTCTTGAAATTCTAGTCCGCCTGGAACGGGTGTTCCTGTGCCTGGACATAAATGCGGACTTAATCCATCAATATCAAAACTAATGTAAACCTGTTTGGGCAAGCCAGAGATGATCTCTTGAACCTGTTGTTGCCAAGTTTTTCCTTGATAAGATGCTGCTTTCATTTCAGCATCATAGAAGACTTTGACATCTTTACTTTCGCCATAGGCCACCTCCTCCTCACAATTGTCTCTAATTCCTACTTGAACCAATTGGTTGACATAGCCTTCCTCAATCGCGTTATAAAAAACAGAAGCATGAGAATACTTAAATCCTTCATAGGCCTTTCGCAAGTCTTGGTGTGCGTCCACCTGTAACACGGCTATTGGCCCTTGTTTTTCGCTCAGAGCTTTCAATAAACCCAACGGGCAACTATGCTCCCCTCCCAGAACTGCTGGTACTTTCCCGTTCTCAATGAGTTCTTTAGCAGCAAAATAAACTAGGTGGTTTACTTCTGCACTTGCTAGATTGATCTCGTTCTGCAACGCAGTCATCTCTTCAGAAGCAGTAACATCGCCTCCATTTTCAACAAAGCCTATGTATGAATTGACTTTTGGTCGCAGCGTATTTCTGCTAGCTAAAAGAGCTGGATCATTAGGACGAACAAATATTCCCATTTTCCAGACATCCGGTAAATCTGGATCATACAAGTCCAATTGGGTGGAAGCCTCCAGAATACGTTGCGGTGCATGAGCGGTTCCTTCTACATATGAAACTGTCACATCCCAAGGGACTGATAGCACGACCACCTTGGCTTCATCCTCACTAAAAGGCAAACCAATAAAATGGCCATTATTTAAACCTACACCGTTGGGGTCAAAGTCATTCATAGAAGATAAGTTAAGCTCCTGTCACAGTCCAAATATAGTGGGAGTTCTTGGTTGAATTTAGGTGTGCATAAATAATTTTACATTGAAAAAAAATGTATATACGATGGTTTACATTACGTTTTAAAGCATTTATTTAGTACTGCAAATTGAAATAGAATGTCCCGAGTATTAATCATTGGAGCTGGCGGCGTTGGAAGCGTCGTTACTCAAAAATGTGCAAGTGTTCCTGAAGTCTTTTCTGAAATCATGTTGGCCAGTCGCACAAAATCAAAGTGTGATGCCATTGCGGAGTTGTGTCTTGGACGTAATATCCAAACCGCACAGATCGATGCAGATATTGTGCCCGATTTGGTTGTTTTGATCAATGACTTCAAGCCAGACTTAGTCATCAATGTTGCCTTACCCTATCAGGATTTGACGATCATGGATGCCTGTTTGGAAACCAATGTAAGCTACCTAGATACCGCCAACTACGAGCCAAAAGACGAAGCCAAATTTGAGTACAGTTGGCAATGGGCTTACCAAGATCGATTTAAGGCAAAAGGTCTAACTGCTATCTTGGGATGTGGCTTTGATCCTGGGGTGACCAGTATCTACACGGCTTATGCAGCCAAACACCAATTTGACGAAATTCATTACCTAGATATCGTTGACTGTAATGGTGGAGATCACGGAAAGGCTTTCGCCACAAATTTCAACCCTGAGATCAATATTAGAGAAGTCATCCAAAACGGACGATACTGGGAGAATGGTGAGTGGGTAGAAACAAAGCCGCACGAAATAAAGAAAGCATTAAACTATCCAGGAATTGGATCCAAAAACTCCTATGTCATTTATCATGAGGAGCTTGAATCCTTAGTAAAGAACTTTCCAACCTTGAAAAGAGCCAGATTCTGGATGACTTTCGGAGATGAATATTTGACGCACTTAAGAGTCATTCAAAACATCGGCATGGCAAGCATTGAGCCCATCATGTACAAAGGTGTTGAGATTGTGCCCCTACAATTCCTAAAAGAGACGCTTCCTAAACCCGAAACTTTGGGTGAAAATTATACAGGCGAAACCTCGATTGGATGCAGAATCAAAGGCATCAAGGACGGAGTAGAAAAGACTTATTACATTTGGAACAATTGTAGTCACCAAGCAGCATTTGATGAGACTTCGACGCAAGGTGTTTCATTCACAACTGGAGTACCTGCTATGCTGGGCGCAATGATGTTCCTTACTGGGAAATGGAAGAAGCCGGGTGTATTCAATGTGGAAGAATTCAATCCTGATCCGTTTATGGAATTGATCGGTAAGTATGGATTACCTTGGAACGAAGAAATCAATGGTGATCTCGAGCTGTAGCCCATAAATCAAAGGCATGAACCATCAACAGATTCCCTCGCCAGCATTTGTACTAGAAGAGAAACTCTTGCGAAAGAATCTTGAACTCATCGATCGTGTTCAGCGTGAAGCCGGAGTTAGCATCATCCTTGCATTCAAGGGATTTGCAATGTGGAGCACTTTCCCCTTGGTACGCGCGTATGTATCAGGAGCTACAGCCAGCTCTTTATTTGAAGCACGCTTGTGTTTTGAAGAGATGAAAAGCTTAGCCCATGTCTATTCCCCTGCGTATTTACAGCATGAGATCGACGAAATGATGTCTTACAGTAGCCATCTGGTTTTTAACTCAATGGCCCAGTTCCAGAAATTCTATCCGCAAACACTTTCGTCTAAGCATCCTATATCCTGCGGCTTGCGAGTGAATCCAGAATACAGTGATGTAGAGACTGATCTTTACAATTCAAGCTCGCCCCAGTCCCGCCTCGGCATCCTGCAAGAATTCTTTCCAGAAAAGCTTCCTCCTGGGGTGGAAGGCTTGCATTTCCATGTGCTGTGCGAGTCAGATTCTTTCAGTTTAGAGAAAGCCCTTTTGGCATTGGAAGCACGATTTGGGCGATTTTTTCCTCAGCTCAAATGGATAAACATGGGAGGCGGGCACTTGATGACACGTGAAGGGTACGACACTGCACATCTCATCAGAGTCCTCAAAGCATTTAAACGAAAACACAAATTAGATATCATCCTCGAACCAGGAAGTGCCTTTGCTTGGAACACGGGTGTCTTGGTTTCGCAAGTGGTTGATATTGTCCAAAGTCGCAAAGTGAAAACTGCATTACTAGACGTTTCTTTCACAAGCCATATGCCCGACACTCTAGAAATGCCGTATCGTCCGAGTATAGTTGGAGCCAAAGATCCGTCACCAGAAAGTCAGCATCTTTACCGACTAGGAGGCAACAGTTGTTTAGCTGGTGACTTCATGGAAGTCTATGATTTTGGAAGGCCTCTGGAAGTTGGGGACCGTGTAATTTTCAAAGACATGATGCATTACACCATGGTCAAAACTACCATGTTCAATGGAGTGGGTCATCCTGCAATAGTCATTTGGAAAGAAAATAACACCTTAGAGATCAAGCGTGAGTTTGGGTATGCCGACTTTAAGGGAAGGTTGTCGTAATTTGAAGTCAAAGGTCCGAGCTAGGAATTTAGATCAGTCTTCAAATAGTACCATTATCTTCATAAAATTGCCACCGCTATACATAAAGCGTATAGCATATAACCTAAAGCCATTCAAAGCTTGCCTCCCTGCCCCTTTACCCTTATCTTATTAGAGAATCTACCATCACATTTACTATGTACCAATTGCTTAAACTGAATTGCTTAGCTCTGCTTATTATACTCCTTCTTTTCGCCTGCAACAGTCAGACCAGTGAAAAACCAAATGAGCCCCAAGCACTCATCAAAGGCGCCTTCTTTAACGGAGCCAATGGAGTGAACTTTGACAAAGACGATCGCTTGCATGTCGTATCAGTAACCAGCCGTTTAGTAGGCATCATTGATACCGAAAGCGGCATGATCATAGATACCCTCACTCATGATGAAGGCATTGAGGGCCCCGATGATGTGGCTTTCGGGCCAGACGGTTCCATGTACGTCACTTCAATCTTAACAGGTGAGGTCATTAGACGAAAGCCCGACGGATCAATCACCAAGCAGTTTGTGGCTCCGGGCGTCAATCCCATTACTTTCTCTGATGAGGGAAGACTCTTCGTCGCTCTAGACTTTCAAGGTGATGGCCTCTATGAATTGGATCCCGATTTACAAGACCCGCCAAAGCTATTGATCAAAGAATTAGGCTGGCTTAATGCCTTCGATTTTGGACCCGATGGTTTCCTTTACGGACCAATCTGGTCGAAAGGCCATATCGTTAAAATAGATGTAAACAAAGCAAGTCTGGAAGTCATTGTTGATGATTTGCAAACACCAGCGGCTGCAAAGTTTGATTCAAAAGGCAATCTGTATGCATTGGATCATCAGTCCGGAAAAATCTACAAGATTGATATCAATACCGGCGAAAAAGTGGTGGTCGCAGAAGGCTTTGAAGGCGGTGACAACATTTCGTTTAACAGCAAGGATGAATTATTCTTAGCACATGCCCAAGATGGTGGTGTCTATCAAGTCGACTTAGATGGTGATAATCATCGAACTCTAGTTGCCAACTCCATTGCCAATGCTGGGGACGTGGAATATGTAAATGGTCAGCTCATGGTACCAGACATTCTTTCTATGAAATGGGTTGATGCTACTTCTGGAGAAATGACAGACGTTTATCGCCACATGATTGGCGCTGGTGGGATGATCGGTCCGTTTACGATTGACCATGAAAATGGGCTGCTTGCTTTGACCACTTGGTTCAGCAATGAAGTACAGGTTTGGGATCAGTCGAAAGGCAGTGCAGTGAGCACTTCTCACGATTACATAGTCCCCATCAACGCGATCTTGGCCGATGGCGATTTAATTGTGGCTGAACTTGGTATGGAAGCTGGTGCGGCCAAAGTAACTCGAGAACGTGATGGCGAAAGGGAAACACTTTTAGATGCTTCCGGAGGCTTATACGTTGCAGGCGGTCTGGCTTCATCAGCTGGCCATATCTATGTAGCTGATTATGCGAAAGGGGTTATCTTTCAAGTAACTGAAGCTGGTAAAAAACTTGACAGCCCTAAAGTGATCGCTAGCGAACTGGCTCAACCAGAAGGCTTACAAATTGCTCCCGATGGCAAACTGGTAGTTGTAGAGACTGGTGCCAATCAAGTGAGTGCATTCGACCTAAGTTCTGGCGAAAAGTCAATCCTCACGACCGATATCCCTTTTGGTGTTCCAGGAGCAGCTGGCATGCCTCCAACATGGAAATTCACAGACATTTCTTTTGATGACAAAGGTAACATGTATGTCCCATCAGATGTCGATAACGTGATTTATAAAGTAAAGTACTAAGAACCATGCCGCTCGGCGCGGTAGCACGGAGCTTCTGAGTTACCTCTTTTTGCGCAGACATCCTCACAGAGCGAGGATGTACGACTTGCCAAAAGTTTTTTGCCGGCCAATGCGTATCGATTGTTTTCGTATAAAAATCTATCTTGGAGTAAAAACGGATTGTAACCTGTTACATATTAGATCAACCAGAAGCATCAAATGACCAAGTCCCGTACTGCCATCGTTTTCGCCATAATCGCATTGACCTTGTTTGGGATTAGCTTGTTTATTGGAGCTGATCAAAACGGGGACATCAAGATTCATGACACCTACGTTGTCTTCCCAATCGACTTTGTCTTTTACTTCTTTGGCGGCCTTCACCTACTTATGGCCCTCTTGTATTTCGTCTTTTCGCAATCCAAGAAGCTGGTCAGGGCATTCTCATTGCTGCATTTGCTGATATGGGCAGGTAGCACTGCCGGCCTGATTTGGTTAGCGTTTAACACAGCGTCCTATTTTAGCTTTGCCGAAAACTATAAGCCCCCATTCATTGAAGCATCGGTTTTTGCTGCAGCATGTTTGTTTGGCATATTGGTCGGGTTGGTATTCTTTGCTGTGAATCTATATGTATCACCAAAGCGTTGATTTCTCATAAGCATTTTTCCCCGGACTGAAGTCCGAGGCGACCATCAGGAGATGCTCTGCATATCATCCTCAGAATGAATTCAAGGGCCACGATCGCTTCATCCCCTTGGGACTAGTTAGACACATTTCAAGCCAGTCCCTCTTCACCCAAATATCTTGCACTTACAAATCCTTATGCTGCTTATGACCTTAAAACGCCGCCGATTGGGTGTCTTCTCCCACCTTTGTACGAAATTCTCCGCAGCAAGGCTGTATGTCATGCAGGAAGGCTTTTGCGCGGCATGCACAGCGCAGGCAAGTGCGATGGGCAAGTGACATCTCGTAGAGATTCCATATATTGAAACATGGAATTTATAGTAATAGCACATGACGATCCCATCGATGGAAAAGCCAAACGCGCAGCAGCGAGAGAGGACCATTTAGCAGTCGCTAGAGACTTGGCAAACAAAGGAAACCTGCTGAATGGTGGAGCCCTGCTTGACGACAATGGAGACATGGTCGGCTCAATGATCTTGATGGAATTTGACTCTCGAGCAGACCTTGATCAATGGCTCAATAATGATCCCTATGTCACAGGTGGCGTTTGGACCAAAATCACTGTCAATGGCTTCAAAAGATTTAAGTAATCCATGTTTGCCCATGACCCAAGAGGTTGCATCCTTGAATAAGTTTTTGGGGTGTCGCAAAAAACTGAACTAAGAAAAAGTAGAAAAAATTAGCTTAGGTTGGCGCAGAGAAAATAAAACCATTGATCTAGATTGAGATGTCAGATGCTTATCAAGACATAACACTAAGTTCAGTTTGTTATTACTTTTCTGGCAAGTCGTAGTATGATTGCAACACTTTAGTTTTTTGTCCAGTCTTGTATATGTTGCGAACATTAAAATTGATCATCAATCCCTTTGGCAAGTTTAATAGCTTCAGATAAGTTTTCATTTGCACTTCATGAATCTG
>CANNZV010003215.1:0-69649 GCA_947561585.1 Caprella mutica | reverse complement strand
CTGCAGTCTCTTCAGGAATGGTACCTTTAGGACATGCCAACGACGGCGGCGGCTCCATCAGAATA
The DNA here is from genome assembly GCA_947561585.1 of Caprella mutica. NCBI lineage: Eukaryota > Metazoa > Arthropoda > Malacostraca > Amphipoda > Caprellidae > Caprella > Caprella mutica. The sequence continues at coordinate 69,584 of CANNZV010003215.1, read as the reverse complement.
CCGGCCTCTTGCTGCGGACTTTTTGGCTTAAAACCCACTCGTGGCAGGAATCCGTTAGGGCCAGACTTTAGCGAAATGGTGAGTGGCTTGGTTGAAGAACATGTACTTACTAGGTCGGTAAGAGATTCGGCGGCTGTGCTTGATGCGACCGGCTATCCAGACCCGATGGCGTTTTACCACGCACCAAAGCCAGATAGCAGTTTCTTATCCAGTGTCGATGCGCCCTTTCGCAAGCTAAAAATTGGAGTTTGTACCACCAAACCAATGGGAGGTGCCGTTCATCAAGACTGTGTTGATGCTACCTTGTTCACGGCTAAACTTTGCGAAAAGCTAGGTCATGAAATTATGGATATGCCATTGAACCTACCATTTGACGGTTCCCAACTTGGAAGCATCTTCGGAGCACTTTGGGGAGTTGGAACTACAGGAGCTATGGCATTTATGGACAAAATTTCGCCAAACGGATTGGATACATCTAAGGTCGAACCTTTATCACTCGCCATGTATGAGTCATCAAGAAGCATTTCGGGAAGTGCATACGAAAGTGCTCGAATCAATATGCACAAAGTAGCCCGTGCAGTATTGGCCGCAACGAATGAAGTCGACATCTGGCTTTCGCCAAGTCTGGGAATGCCTCCAGTAGACTTGGGCATTATGGCACAAAATGCGGATGATCCAATGGCGCCAATGAACTTCGGTGCTGGGTTTTCGCCAATGACTGCACTGTTCAACATTTCAGGACAACCGGCAGCCTCTATTCCAACTTATGTTAATGCGGAAGGATTACCAATAGGTGTTCAGGCGGTAGGAAGATATGGTGATGAAGCCACAATCATTTCGCTTTCGGCACAACTAGAAAGGGAGTTGCAATGGGAAGCGATTGCAAATTTGCCGTAGGATCGCATTGCAATGCGAGCAGGAACTGATTAATCCATCCAAAAGTTTCTCGCAAAGGGACATGCGGCTTCGCCAATACAGGTTCATGCACAGTAGGGACGGATTGTAATCCGTCCACAAAATGCAGGTCCCTTAACCATAATTCTCTTTCAAATTCTTTAAATGGTGTAGGTTGTGGTAAACGTTCCATTGGTAGAATTCCCTGATGTGCATCTTTCCAACCAGCGGATGAGGCAAAAGATATTTATCCATATCTGCATCTTTCCAACTTGTTATTGATGAAGCCAGCTTATCTCCTTGCTTATGCCATTGTTTAATAAGCTCTTGCTTCTTTTCAGGTTCGTGACTTATCATGGTCATACCTGGCGGGTCGCCCTTAAGATATTGGAGCTTGTCTTGGTACCTCGCCACGGTTTGCTCGTAAGTTCTCGGTTCGCGATTGCTCTTCCCAAACTTATACTTCAACACAAACCTAGGTGCCCTAAAAGCCTTGTTAAGTCGCTGATGAACCTGAATCAAATGATCCAAATGCTGACTGGCGTCCCACTTCCCTTCGGGTCCCAGATTGAATTTATCAGCAGGCAAAGATTCAAACCATTGTTTGATATCCTCCACGCTTTGAAGGTAGGCTTTGGTTATTTCTGATTTGGTGTGCATGATTAAAGCTAATGAAATACAAGCAGAAATTCATTGTTATAGGCTGAGGCTTAAGCTGCAGGCCCAAGCCTTTGTCGGTGTGCAGAATTTCACACAAAGTGGCATGCGGCAAACACATAGTATGGCCGCAACTAAAATATATATTTTTTGCAAGTCCAAGCCTAAATCATCTCACATTTTCCCGATCGTAGATCACCTTGAACCTTTTTGAATTTCACATCTTTCAGGACCTTGCCATCCTCATATTTGACTGAGACTTTTTCGTTTCTGTTAAAGCTTTTGAAAGGGTCTTGCCAATTTGAAGGTTTCTTTGCGTCGTTTTGAGCTGTTATCACGCTTTCGACATAGTTCTCAATTGCCGTTTCATCACTCAAATCGATCCCTGCATCAAGTGCGCCCATCATGATTGATTTAGAGATTCCCCATCCTTCACCGTCTTGCGAAATAGTAAATATCAAGTCTTTGCAAGCCTCCACTTCCACAATCAACTCGTCTAAGTTTTCAATCAAGCCATTAGCTCCGAGGTAACTAAAGAACTTTATTAAGACTTCACCATAGACTTTAAACAAGTCTGGCTCGGCTGAAATCTTTTTTGGAACGTACTCTAAACAAATCTCACCGACCTCAAAATCTTCCCAATCACCAGGAAATACATCAATATGATTGAATCCTATATCCATAAAAGTACTAAGGACAAACTCAGCATTCTCCCTTCCTTTTTTACCAAGTTCTTCAGAAAAAGGGCTAGAGATAAACTCTTTCATCCACAGTTCTTTCCTTTCAAAATACTCCTCTTCAGTGTAATCATCGAAATTAAAATCTGTATCGTCTCCCAACATTGTCATACGACCAACAACTCTTTCGATAGCTGCTTCCATTTCTTCAGAATTATCTCGTTGTTTTGTGAGCTCCAAATCACTGGACTTGAAATTAGACATAAAAGGATTACCCCCATTATCAAGTATAGATTGCATGTATTCATCGCTATAACCTTCCAAAGTAGGAGCATCTAAGAGCAACTGGAACGTGTCATTTGAAACTTTCTCAATTACCACCCCCTGCCAACCATCAGTTGACTCACCATCCATAGTACCTCCTTTTTTAACTTTTACGCAATCACCTGGCTTAATTTTCATTAGATTATTTAGCGTTTTTATTCACAATGAATTTAATAAACTACGTGCAGAATTTTACATTTTTTTGGGGTTTAGGTTAATTCAAACTCTTTTGCGAGCTTAAATACCGTTGCGCAGGCGTGCCCCAACGAAGGTCCGACGACTCGGCTTAATTTATCTCGCAGTGAACAATCTGCGCGTTCCTACAATTCTTTGTCCTTTGCGTCTTTGCTTGAACTAAAAAGCCCCATTAGATGCTAAAGATCTACAAATCACCCACCTCCGCTTTCAAACGTTCCAAATCACCCTTTAACTTTAACAAATACTGGTCATACTCTGGTGCGCTATAAACATTAACCATCTCTTTGGGGTCGCGATCCAAGTCATAAAGCTCCCAACCCGGCGATGAATCTTGCCCTACACCGTTTTTACCTAAACCTTTAGCGTAATAGTTGATCAACTTGAAGCGCTTGGTACGTATACCGTAGTGTGCCGGACGTTTCTCTTGCATCCAGTAACGATAATAAAATTGTTGCCGCCAATCTTCTGAAGTCTCGCCTTTCAGGTTACTCAAAAAACTGCGTCCCTGCATATCAGCTTTCGCCTCAACTCCTGCCAGATCTAAGAAAAACGGAGCGAAATCAACATTCAAAATGAAGTCGTCATTGGTTGATCCTGCTGCAACTTCTCCAGGATACCTGATTACAAATGGCATTTTCGATGACTCTTCAAACATCATGCGCTTATCGATGTAACCATGTTCGCCTAAGAAGTAGCCTTGGTCTGAAGTGTAAATGACTACTGTGTTTTCGCTCAAACCACTTTCGTCCAAATAGTCTAAGATGCGACCCAAATTGTCATTGATACCAGCAACAGATCTTAGGTAGTCCTTAATGAACTTTTGGTAAGTCTTGCGAATGCTCAAGGCATCAGATAAGCCATCGACGTTCAAGGCTGGCTTTGGATAGTTTTCGGGTTTGGCAAGATAACGATCTCTTAAATTGTGCATGAACATTCCAGCCTCTTTAGTGGCGTTTGATCGATGGTCAAGATTCTCGAGTAAACTGGGGTTGTACGGTAATTGTTGATCTTCAAACAGGTCTTGATACCTTGGGTGATACGAAAAAGGCTCATGTACGGCCTTGAAGTGGGTCAGTAAGAAAAATGGTTTTTCAGGATTACGTTTTCGCATCCAATCCAGACTAAAATCAGTAATGAGGTCGGTAGAGAAACCGTTGACGAAAGTTTTTCGAAAGGCGCTCCAACTCGAACCCTCCGCTTTAGGTTCAACCTGTGAATGATCGCTAAAAATGAACTCCGTATTGTGGTACTTCCCTTGTCCGGGCAAGATGGTATAATCGTCAAACCCTTTTGGTTGACTTTGCAGATGCCACTTCCCCATCAGCGCGGTCTGATAACCTGCGTCCTGCATCATCGCAGCTATAGTAGGAACGCGTGAATTCAGGCTATCGCTCAAAGTATAGACGCCATTTACATGGCTGTATTGACCAGTCAAGATCGAAGCACGGCTTGGAACACAAATCGCATTGGTACAATAGACGCCATTGAGTAAAGCACCTTGGTCTCGCAATCTTCTAATTTGATCTACCGGTGCGATCTCGTCCAAGTAGTTGTTATACAAACCAAAGGCTTGGGAAGTGTGGTCATCGGCCATGATGAATAAAATATTTGGCCGGCTATCTTTTGGCGAAAGGTTGCAAGAAAACAGTATGAAACTGAAAAGCAGTAAGAGGTTGTGTTTCTTCATTTATACCATTTTATTATATTTCTATGGGAAGTCAAAATCATGGAGCAAATCAGAAGAGTCAAAGCCCAAGATGTCAAGGAGATCTTGGAGATTTATCGTCCGTTCATCGAGAAAACCTCAGTTTCGTTTGAAATGGAGGTACCGTCAGAATCAACATTCCTAGATCGAATTCAAAAGTACAGCAAAACTGCACCATGGTTGGTCTACGAAATTGATGGAATGGTTGCGGGTTATGCATATGCTAGCGAGCACCGTAGTCGATGGGCATATCGTTGGAACAGAGAGGTCTCGGTGTATATCCATCCCAACTTTCGTAAGCGGCAACTGGCTACCAAACTTTATACCAGCTTGATCAAGATTTTAAAGTATCAAGGCTATGCAAATTTGCTTGCTGGAGTTTTGGCAGCTCACCAACAAAGCATCAAGTTCCATGAGAAATTTGGCTTTAGAAAGATTGGTGTCTTCAAGAACATCGGTTTTAAGCATCAAGCATGGTGTACCAACGCATGGTTTGAGTTGTTCATAGGTGATGAGAATCAAGCACCTAGAGCACTCATCATGCCAGATCAGATCCCACAGGAAGTTTGGGATGAATGCCTGAAGATTGTGACAGGGTGACGAAGGACCTGGAAGAAAGCTCAGGTTTTTGCCGATGAGTTTCTAGATGATAGCAAAAAAACAAAGGAAGACTAAAACAAAAAGAGCCAACCGGTTAAGGTTGGCTCTGAAATTTCGTAAAGACCTTTTTACTAAGCGTCGGCCGGAGCCAAAGTAAAGGTTCTTTCGACCGTATTGTATGGACCAGGAATCACATTCCCATCGGCATCGATCAATTCTAGCTTAACTGTGTTTTCGCCCATTGGTAAGCCTTTCATGTATTGCGGTGTCCACTCTGCAAAAATGAACGTTTTCCCATTAATGGTGGCTCTTACTTTGTTTCCTGTTTCTGAAAGATCAGTGTTGATCAAATACCAATCTAAAATCACTTTTTCAGCATCTTTTCCTTTGTAGGTTCCCTTAGGACGGCTATAGAACATGTTTGGCCCAGTCAAATCAACATCCTTATGTTCTGCAGTGCCTACTGTAAATTGTCTTACCAAGTATGCACCGTATTCTTTCACACTTTCGTGATAGCTTCTTGAGAGAAACGAAAGCATGATGTAATGCCCATCTGCCAACTCTTTAGACGCCTTTGCATCGTAATGCGCTGAGTATGGTTGATTGTTCAGAATCATATGAATGTGCTGTCCTTTGCCTGAATTGGCGCAGCCTTTGATATCGGCATCTAAAGTTTGAGCAGCTAACTCGTAGTTTTTGACATTAAAATCAAAATTCACGGTACCTGAAGCCACATTTGCCCCTTCGGCTGGGTTATTAAGTTCCAACATAGCATCTGGAAACTTAGGAGAATCGTCATATCTAGAAAGCATCAATACCTGATCTGAAGATACTGGAGCGACCTCGATCGTTTGCTCTGCTTGCTCTTGTTCTGCTGCCGGTTTGCTACAAAATGTAAGTGTGAGGCAGGCCAACAATAGAAAATTGACAATGATGTATTTCATTTTTTTGGATTTTTGTTTTGCGTTTACTTCCAAAGTTATGGTACTTTTAAGGTATAACTTTGTCCAAATATATAAGTTTCCTGATTATGATCTTATACGACGAAATACCTTCTCTTGATCTTGCCGACTTTGACGACGCCCAACCTGAAAAGAAAGCTGCTTTTGTGAAGGCTCTCTCAGAGGCTTATGAGAACATTGGTTTTGTTGCCATCAAGAACCATGGCTTAAGTGATGAACTAACAACTGACCTGTATGATACCATCAAAAAGTTCTTTGAGCTTCCTGATCATACCAAGTCTAGTTACGAAATTGAAGAGCTATTTGGACAGCGTGGCTACATTGGTAAACTCAGAGAGCATGCTAAGGGAAGAAATACAGGAGACCTCAAAGAATTTTATCATGTTGGTCAGTTTGTTGAAGATAATGATCCAATCGCCAAAGAATATCCAGATAACATTTGGCCAAAAGAGATTGAAAGCTTCCAACGCATAAGCAAAGAAGCCTACCAGACATTAGAATCTACGGGCAAGCAAATGCTGAGAGCCATCGCTTTGAGTTTGGGATTAGAAGAAGAATACTTCGAAAGCAGGGTCCATAATGGCAACTCTATTCTCAGATCTATTCACTATTTCCCAATTGACGACCCCGATTCTTTACCGCCTGATGCAGTGCGAGCAGCTGAGCATGGTGATATCAACCTCATCACCCTACTTATGGGTGCGAGTGCAGATGGTCTTCAGGTATTACGCAAGGATAACAAATGGATTCCGATCACGGCTTTGCCAGAGCAGATCATTGTAAATGTAGGCGACATGCTGGCTCGTTTAACCAACAACAAGCTAAAATCTACAATTCATCGAGTAGTAAACCCACCGAGAGAATTGATGGGGACACCGCGATACTCGATTCCGTTTTTCATGCATCCAAGATCAGATATGGATTTGACTTGTTTGGACAGTTGCTGCACTGAAGAGCGACCAAAAATGTTTACTGATATCAATGCAGGGCAGTTTTTGACACAAAGATTGGAGGAGATTGGGTTGAAGAAAAAATAGATTCTGGATTCTGGATTCTGGAAAGGGTGCTGAATCACTTGTTAAGTTTCTGGCTTTTTAATTTACTATCAAGTATCTAGTCTCCAGTTTCCAGTGTACCTCTGGCTGCGAAAATGTAGCCCTCTTTAAGTCTGATGGAGAATAACTTTGCGAGCTTAAGTACCGTTGCGCAGCAACCTAGAAACTTAAATTGACTCACCCATACAAATCAATATCTCACCCTTACAAGTCACTTTTTTCTTGGTGTCTTTGCGAGAAATATTTGATCACCATGCTAAACTTCCATAAAGAAGCATCTACTTCACATAACTCCCCAACCACTTGATCTCAACTTTGTGTTTCTTGAAGACAGCACTGACATTTTCGTCTAAATAGTGTCCATCAAAATCAATGAAAAACTGATATTTAAAGGCTTTTCCTGTTTTGGCTGGCCTACTTTCGATACGGGTCAAGTTGACACCTGCCTCCTCAAAAGACATAAGAAATTGTGCTAGTGTACCGGCCTCATCTGAATGTGCAAGTTTAGCCAAAATGCTGGTTTGGTCTATTCCAGTCTGAGCATTCTCATTTTCCCTACAGAGAATCACAAAACGTGTTCGGTTCAGATCAGAGTCTTGAATATTGTCAAATAAAATGGGCAGATCGTAAAGTTTGGTTGCCAAGGTTGAACAAATCGCAGCTGATTCTGAGTCTTCCAAAGCCTTCTTACAAGCAAGCGAAGTTGAAGTTATTGCTACCAATTCCACTTCATCGCCAAAAGTATCTCTAATGAACTTCCCGCATTGGCGAAAAGCGATGTCCTTGGTATAAATCTTTTTTATATCGCTTAAATTCTCTGCTTTGGTAGCAAATGAAAAGTGAATCGGCATGGAGAGATCAGCAACGATCTTAAGATCTTTTTGTCCAAGACAATCTAAGGTTTCGTAGACAACACCTTGTTGATTATTTTCGATTGGCACAACCCCATATTTGCTTCTTCCAGTTTCGACGCTTTCAAAGATTGACTCAATTGTGCGTAAACCTACATACTTACTAATCGCGCCAAAACGACTTTCGGCTGCTTGGTGAGTAAAGCTACCTTCAGGCCCCAGATAAGAAATCTGTTCTGGCAATTCTAGGTTTCGGCTAATGGCGAAAATTTCCATAAAGATGGCCTCAATCGCATTTCGATTAAGTAATCCCATACTGGACTGGTTTAACCTATCAACGATCTCTTTTTCACGTTCTGGTCGATAGATCGCCGACTTCTCATGCTGTTTCAACTCACCTACTTCCTTCACGATCTCCATACGATCGTTTAGAAGGGCTACTAGTTTACTATCAATCTTATCGATCTCTTTCCTTAGGATCGATAAAGGCCTTGGCTCCTTTTTATTCACTTTATTCTATCTTTTTCTAGCCTAGTCTGCCGACTTGTTGGCTATTTTTCCTAGTCCAGAAACATTATCTCTTACTTTGGATGGATTCCCTTTGTAGTTGATATTACCCAAACCACTGACTTGAGCATCTAACTCTTCAGAGGCAAAAACTTCTGCCGAACCTACACCTGTTATTGTAACATCGGCATTCACAGCTTTGAGCTCATAGGCGTTCATATTTCCGGCACCACTGATGGCAACGTCTAAGTCTTCAACTTCTCCTCTGAGTTTTAAATCACCTGCACCCGAAAGTCTAATATCTAAATCATCTGCTTCCAAGTCGAGATCAATGTTTCCTGCGCCTGCAATATATATAGTCAAATCTTCAAAATCGACTTTGTCGTCACTTACTAACTTTCCAGCGCCCATCCATTCAATTTTCTCAAGGTCGGTAAAGTGAAGCTCTATTTTAATTCCATCGTCGCTTTTTAGGTTCCCTTCGCTTCTGATTCGCAATTTATCCCCTGTTTCATCTAAGATGATGTATTCAAAGAGATTCTCATCAGCTTCAATAATTACTTTAGAAGATCGACCTTCGACAAGTGTTACGTCATAGTTTCCTTCAAAGGTACAAGTGGCAAAATCATTGAGTTCCGTAGTACGTTCTGTTCTTTCGTCATTGCCATCAATAGTTTCACCTGAAAAATTAGTGCACTGGGTAAATAAAGCACAGAGACAAACTGCCGTAAGTAATCGCATCATTGGTTTAGATTTTGGTTTGAGTCCAATTTAGTTAACAATTTGTTTATGCCGAATACCGATGGTGTAATTGAAAAAAATACAGAAGTAGTTCTAAGTCATTTCGGCTTCTTGAAAACCGATTTTAATATCGTTGGCATCTTCACAAGGCCTCCCTGGTCCATCTCGCACCATTGTTTATCTTATATAACTCAAATTTTCTATCCAGTTTCCCCTTTGGTTGTTTTGCCATCTTCAATACTGTATTTTTGGCAAAAATTAAGCAGATGGCAGGATTGACAAGAAAAACCCCTTTTGTAGCACTTGAAGACGAGGTGCACGCCCTAATTGCCAAAGAACAACACAGGCAAGAAAGCGGCATTGAATTAATCGCTTCTGAAAACTTTACTTCTCCTGCAGTTATGAGTGCAGTTGGATCGGCACTGACTAACAAATATGCCGAAGGCCTACCTGGTAAGCGTTATTATGGAGGTTGTGAAGTGGTTGACGAAATTGAGACCATTGCTATCGAAAGAGCCAAAAAGCTTTTTGGAGCTTGCTGGGCCAATGTTCAACCACATTCTGGAGCCAACGCCAATGGTGCTGTTATGCTTGCTTTATTGAATGCAGGAGACAAAATTCTAGGCTTTGACTTATCACATGGTGGTCACTTGACCCATGGCTCGTCCGTCAACTTCTCAGGTAAAACTTATGTACCTAGCTTTTATGGTGTTGATAAAGAAACAGGAACCATTGATTGGAACAAGGTTGCTGACACTGCGAAAAAGGAAAAACCTAAACTACTCATCTGCGGGGCTTCAGCTTACTCAAGAGATTGGGACTATGAAGCTTTACGTACGATTGCCGATTCTGTTGGTGCAATTCTATTGGCCGATGTTTCGCACCCTGCTGGACTCATAGCACGTGGTCTATTAAATGACCCGATCAAGCATTGCCATGTAGTAACTACTACAACCCACAAGACCTTAAGAGGACCTAGAGGGGGAATGATCATGATGGGTGAAGATTTCGAAAATCCATTTGGTATTAAAACTAGAAAAGGAACGACCAGAAACATGACATCGCTGTTGGATTCTGGTGTTTTCCCTGGAACACAAGGTGGACCATTAGAGCATGTCATTGCCGGTAAAGCCATTGCATTCAAAGAAGCACTTTCAGATGACTATCTGAATTATGTACATCAGATACAAGACAACGCGCAAGCCATGGCCAAAGCATTTGTGGATCGTGGATATGACATTATATCTGGTGGTACAGACAATCACATGATGCTCATTGACCTCAGATCAAAAGACATCACTGGGAAATTGGCAGAGAACACTTTAATCAAAGCCGATATCACAATCAATAAGAATATGGTGCCTTTTGATGACAAATCACCATTTGTAACTTCAGGTATGAGAGTTGGTACTCCGGCGATTACTACTAGGAACATGAAACCTGCTGATATGGATCGTGTTGTTGAGCTTATTGACCAAGCACTCATGAACCATGATAACGAGTCAACTTTGGAAGCCATCAAAGGCAAAGTCAACCAATGGATGAAAGATTTTCCCTTATATTCATAGCAATTGAGTAACCTTGAAGAGTATACCGAGCCAATAAATCCCGGAGAAAAGGAAATGTCCTTTTTGGATCACCTTGAAGAATTAAGGTGGCATTTAATCAGGTCCTGCGTTGCGATTCTAATCTTTGCAGTCATTGCATTCATTGGAAAAGATTTCTTTATTCATGAACTCTTATTAGGGCCTACTCGACTTGACTTTTGGACTTATCGTGCACTGTGTGATTTGGGCGAAAAGTTAAATTCTGAAATGCTCTGCATTACTGAACTGCCCTTTATCATGCAAAGCAGAAAGGTGATGGGTCAATTTACCATTCACCTTATCTCCTCATTGGTTATTGGTTTAGTTTGTGCTTTCCCATACGTTTTTTGGGAAATTTGGCGCTTCGTCCAACCAGGGCTTTACCCCAATGAACGCAACTTGACTCGAGGTGCCGTTTTCTTTGTGAGCTTGTTGTTTTTATCTGGTGTCCTGTTTGGATACTACATCATCTCACCTTTATCCATAAATTTTCTATCCAACTATACCATAGATCCTTCGATCGCAAATCAATTTGACATCACCAATTACTTTTCATTATTGGTGACGTTGGTTTTGGCTTGTGGCATCATGTTTCAGCTTCCTATCGTGGTTTACTTCCTCACAAAAGCAGGACTTGTAACACCCGAACTTATGAAGCGATTCAGGAGACACGCCATTGTTGTCATCTTTATCATCTCAGCAATCATCTCGCCGCCCGATGTCTTTAGTCAATTTTTGATCGCGATTCCTCTTATTATTCTTTACCAAGTGAGTATTAGTATCTCGAAATGGGTAATAAAGAAAGAGGACAAAAAAGAATCACTAGAGACTTCTTCATGAAAATAGCAATTGGTGGCGATCACGCCGGCTTTGAACTTAAAGAGCAGCTCAACGAATGGCTTCACGATCTTGGCCATCCTGTCAAAGACTTTGGTCCGTTTGCCTCAGACTCTGTAGATTATGCAGACTTTGCGCATCCGCTTTCCAATGATGTAGCCAAAGGCAATTGTGCAATTGGCATCCTCATTTGTGGTAGTGCCAATGGGGTTGCAATGACGGCAAACAAGCATCCAAATATTAGGGCTGCAATTTGTTGGAATGAAGAAATTGCTGTTTTGGCTAAAACCCACAACAATGCAAACGTCATTTGTTTACCTGCACGTTTCATAACTCCTCATCAAGCCAAAGCAATTGTAAAAGCACATCTTGATAGTGAGTTTGAAGGTGGTCGCCACGAAAGACGCATCAATAAAATTCCCTGCAGCTAATGCTTACTAAGCGCATTGTCCCGTGTTTAGACATCAAAGATGGTCGCACTGTTAAAGGTGTCAATTTCGTCAATCTGCGAGATGCTGGAGACCCTGTGGAGCTTGCAGCCATCTATGCGGCAGAGGGAGCAGATGAGTTGGTATTTCTAGACATTACCGCCACAAACGAAAAGAGAAAGACATTAGTTGAGCTGGTCTTAAAAATTGCGGAGAAAATAAACATCCCTTTTACAGTAGGAGGTGGAATCAAAAGCGTAAGTGATGTCGAGATACTACTTAAGTCTGGTGCCGACAAGATCGCTGTAAATTCAGCCGCCATAAAAAGACCACAACTCATCAATGAGTTGTCTAATGAGTTTGGCGCTCAATGTGTAGTAGTCGCCATTGATGCCAAACAATTAGAAAATGGTTGGAAAGTTCATTTGAACGGAGGAAGGGTTGCAACCGACATTGATCTTTTTGCCTGGGCGAAAGAAGCAGAACAAAGAGGTGCAGGCGAAATTCTCTTCACTTCAATGGATCATGATGGAACCAAAGCTGGATTTGCCAACCAGGCACTGGCACGCATTTCAAATGATCTTCAAATTCCAGTGATTGCATCGGGAGGAGCGGGTACTATGCAGCATTTTGCTGACACATTTACTACAGGAAAAGCAGATGCAGCTTTAGCAGCAAGCATTTTCCATTTCAAAGAAATCAGCATTCCAGAATTGAAAAGCTATCTTGCTAATCAAGAAATACCAGTAAGGCTTTATGAAAATTAACTTCAACAAATCTGATGGTTTAGTACCTGCCATCATCCAAGATTCAAATACACTCAAAGTTTTGATGCTTGGCTATATGAACGAAGAAGCCGTTAAGGTCACACGTGAAATAGGTAAAGTGACTTTCTTCAGCAGGAGCAAGCAGCGCCTTTGGACGAAAGGAGAATCCTCTTCAAACTTTCTACACCTTGTCTCAATGGAAGTGGATTGTGATAATGACACATTATTGATTAAAGCAAATCCAGATGGACCAACATGCCATACAGGAGAGGACACTTGCTGGGCCGATGCTAATGTTGCCTCACCGGGTTTATTCATAGACTACCTTGAAAGCGTAATCAAAGATCGTAAGGACAATCCTAAGAAAGGTTCTTATACCAATCAGATATTGGATAGTGGCATCAATAAAGTTGCCCAGAAAGTAGGAGAAGAAGCTGTGGAATTGGTTATCGAAGCCAAAGATGATAACAAAGACCTTTTCTTAGGTGAGGCTGCCGATTTGATGTATCACTACTTGATGTTGATTCAAGCCAAGAATTACAGTTTAGAAGAAGTGGTTCAGGTATTGAGAGATAGGCACCAGTAGATGCAATGCATGTAAGCATGCATTGCATTGTAAGCCTCCCTTTATTGTATGTAGGTTCGTTTTACTCTTGGACTAATTGAGGTTAGCACTTCATAAGAGATGGTTCCAATACGATTTGCAAGATTCTCGATTGGAAACTCTGGTCCGAATAAAATCACTTCATCTCCTTCCTTACAAGTAATTCCAGTTAGGTCGACCATGCACATGTCCATACACACATTTCCGATTACTGGTGCTTCTTTACCGTTGATCAACACTTTACCGACGCCATTAGAGTTTCTACGATCAAACCCATCAGCATAACCTACTGCTACAGTTCCAATCAATTTTTTTCTATTGACCTTTCCTCTTCGCGCATAGCCGACTGTTTGCCCAGGCTCAACTTCTTTTATTTGAGAAATGTAAGACTTAAAAGCTAAAGCAGGAACGAGTGCCTTGGCTTCCATACCTGAAGCTTCGATACCATACAGTCCTATTCCCAACCGAACCATATCAAGCTGCATTTCCGGAAACCTTACGATTCCTGCTGAATTAAGAATGTGAAATAAGACATTTTCGTCAGGATCAATTACCTCCAAAACTTGTTGGAAGGTTTCGTACTGTTGGCGGCTGAAAGCATACTCATCGGCATCGTCAGCAGCAGCAAGATGACTAAAAATACTAGCCACTTTTATTTTCTCTTTAGAAATGAGACTTATCATTTCATCAACTTCTTCAGGGACAAACCCAAGCCGGTTCATTCCAGTCTCAATCTTCAAGTGGATGGCCGGCTTTGAAAAAGCATCGAAAGCGATCCAGCTCTTGAGTAACCTGAATGAGTAAATCTCGGGTTCTAGTCTATGGCTAACCAAATTTTCGAAATCATCTTCACTGGAATTCATGACCATTATTGGAACATTTATTCCTGCATTGCGCAATGTGACTCCTTCATCGGCATAGGCAACACATAAGTAGTCCACGTTATAAAACTCCAGTAATCGAGCTATTTGTACAAAACCAGAGCCATATGCAAACGCTTTTACCATAACCATAAGCTTTACATCACGATTCAGTTTTGCTCGATAAAAATTCAGATTATCGACAATATCAGCAAGTCTTACTTCTAAGTGGGTTCGATGACTTTGCTGTTCCAGTAGTTTTGAGATTCTTTCAAAACGAAAAGCTCGTCCTCCTTTCACCAGTACAAAAGCATCTTTGATTCCTTGAATTTGAAATTTTTCTAGGAAGGCTTCAGTAGTTGGGAAGCATGTGATTGGTATCTCAAATAAATTGGCATTTTGAGATATCTGAGAACCAATTCCAATGATCTTAGATATGCCCTTAGCTTTGGCTACTGCACTTACATTTCTATACAGCTTTTTCTGCGTAAGTGCCGACTCTTGTACGTCAGAAAGGATCAAAAGCTTAGACCCTTGGTGGTCCTTGCCTGCTTGCTGATTCATAAAGTCCAAGGCCAAACTTAATCCACCAAAGTCATTACTGTAAGAGTCATCAACTAACATAGAGCCGAGTTGACCCTTTTTCAGTAGCAAGCGCATTTGCACATTGGGTAACAAAGAGATCTTTTTATTCAAGTCTTTAGTAAGACCATTTAGTAAACAGAAAACCAAACAATGAACTAGGTTTTCAACCGAAGCTAAGTTTGTGTAAGGACAATCAAATTTATGATCTCTACCATTCAAAGAAATTGTAAGCTCTTGAATTGACATCCGAAGATGAACACCAATTGTGCTTTCTTGCGAAAAGGACCAATCCCATTTCTTAACCATTCGAAGTTCATCGGCCTGCATAGCATTATGAATCTCGGGGTAGTCTGCACAATAGATTACCTGCTGCGATCCATAAAATAGCTGAACCTTCTCATGAGCTTTTTCTTTCATTGAGGCAAAGCCTGCATCATGAGCAGAGCCTAGATTAGTAAAGATGCCCCAAGTCGGTTTTACAATCTTTTCTAGAATACGCATATCGCCTTTTTTAGAAATTCCTGTCTCGAAAATGGCCACCTGATGCTGATGATCCATTTGCCAAAGAGACAATGGTACACCAATTCGAGAATTATAACTTTTCGGGTTTGCTACGACTCTAACTTGGTCCTGAATTAGGAAACTCAACCACTCCTTAACTATGGTTTTTCCATTGCTTCCAGTCAAGGCAACGACTTCATAGTCAAACTGCTTACGATGAAATGCACTTAGCTTTTGCAAGGCAATAATAGCGTCTTCAACTAAAATACAATGTATGTCATTTCCTGGCAGTTGAATTTCCTCCTCTACTATGAACATTCTGACCCCTTTTTTGTAGCATTCGTCTAAGTAGTCATGTCCATCATGCACTGTTCCGCCAATAGCAAAGAACAAAGAAGTAGGTGCATAAATGAGCTTTCTAGAGTCTGTTAAAAGAAACTGAATGGTCATTTCGTGACTGCTTTTAAGCACCCGGCCCCCGACAATCTCATTTATTTCCTTGAATTGTATCATATCAATGCCTCAAATGGGCTAAAATTTCACTTTTCTTATTTCCGCTAAAACTTTAACAATAATTTAACGTATACATATTACAGGTCTTTGCATTAAATACTATCTTTATTCTATGTATCCTAAACCACAAACATTTCTCATTCTCGTAGCGTGCTTATTGCTGGTATTTAGTACCGCGATGGCCGACGTCAAAGACGTAAAGTCAACAATGAAGGTAACCGCAACTGAGGTCACCACTCCTTCTACTGAAAAAGTGGAAAAAGTATCCAAAGAAAGTAAATCTGATTCTACTAAGAAAGAAGATAACAAGATAGCTGTAGAGAAGAAGACCCAACCTGAAGTTGCAAAATCTGAAGGCAACTCGATCCTTTCTTTTAACTACATTCTGTACCTCATTCAGAAATTGAAGTATTCTAATTTATTCAATTTCAACCACTAGATTAAAAAAGGTTTTAATTCTTCCATTTTGATTCTGCCCTCATGAAGAGCAGTCCCGATGATTACACCGT
The DNA here is from genome assembly GCA_947561585.1 of Caprella mutica. Classification (NCBI taxonomy): domain Eukaryota; kingdom Metazoa; phylum Arthropoda; class Malacostraca; order Amphipoda; family Caprellidae; genus Caprella; species Caprella mutica. The sequence continues at coordinate 53,223 of CANNZV010003215.1, read as the reverse complement.
GCACTCCTATATCTTCTAGCTTTTTAATTTCGTCAACTGAGCTTATTCCTCCACTGGCAAAAATTCGAAGATTGGGACATTCACGAAGAAGGTCATGGTATAAATCAAAAGAAGGACCTGTCAATGCACCTTCTTTAGAAATGTCTGTTGTTTTTACATTGATTAGTCCTTGATCATAAAAATACTTTACGTGATCAATGATATCTATATGGGTATCTTTTAACCAGCCTCTTACTTTGATCTTTCGATCGAGTGCATCGGCACCAAGCGCAAAAGCTCTTGGACCAAAAGAGACAACCCAAGATGCAAAGAGCTCAGGATCAAAGACAGCAATGGATGCTGCTGTGATACTTTTTGCGCCGTATTCAAATACTTTGGTGACTTCACCGTCATTCTTTACTCCTCCACTAAAGTCTATACTAAGATTAGTATGACCAGCAATTGCTTCAAGGGTATAATAGTTTACCGGAGTACCACGCTTAGCACCATCAATATCAACCATATGAATCCATTTGATTCCATGATCTTCATAACGCTTAGCAACATCTACAGCATCAATTGTATAGATGGTTTCTCGGTTAAAATCACCTTGATAAAGTCTTATAACTTTACCCTCCCTTATTACGATTGATGGTACTATATGAATCATCAGCTAGTTCAACGAGTTTAAATACGAAGCAGAAGATAAGGTTTTTCAAAGCGCAAAAGAAGTTTCGTCCAAGAAATTTACTAAGAAGTCTATTTTAGAACAGTGCGACCCGTTACTTGCCGGCTTTTGACTTTGGTGTTATTGTTGCGATCGAAACTCACCAAGAGTAAGGCTTGCTCAGCATTTCGTTTGACACTAAACTCAGTTCCCGCATAATCGATTGTTCCCGTTCCGTTCTCCCAATCTCTAGCCAAAACCGTATAGGCCCCTCCTCTTTTCTTGTTCCTTCCAAACACTAAATTCTTATCATATCCCTCTTCAAAACTTACTAGAATCTTATTCTCAGTTGGCTTTGCTACTAAAATACCAGGTGTCCCAGAATCTATAATGATTTGCTCAACTTCTTTTCCATTAATGACCTTTATCTCTCCTCCTATCACTTCGCTTTGGGACCGATTCAATGAGCGATAAAGCACAATTGGAGATGACACATAAAACTGGACTTGCTGCAGCGCTTCATTAGTAAGACCTGCTTCATTTTTAATACGGTTACTGTACGGACTTAAACTCAGCTCCTTTCCACATGAAAAAAGAAGGGCTGCGAGTAGGGCGAAAGTCAAAAAATTCTTCATAGCTATAATGATCAGTTATCAAAAGTAATATGAAGGAAAATAGGCAACTACTGTACCAATATGTTCAAAAAAAGACCCCCAAATCGGGGGAAATATGATGAGGGAGTGTAGAAACACAAAAGTTGAGCCTTTACAAGGCATAAACTTTATCCATTCTTTCAGATATCTCTAACAGCCTTTTACGATCACCTCCAGAGACTTCAGCTGAACCCCAGCCACTATAACCAACCTTAGAAAGTGCTTTATTTACGGCAACCCAATCGGCATCTCCGTCACCGATCTTGGCACTAAATCCTTTCCAAACGCCCTCGTCAGAAGCCAGCTTACGGCTGTAATCTTTGATGTCAATTTTAATTATTCGAGAGCCCAGAATCTCAATCCATTGCTCAGGCCAACCATACCTGATGATATTACCAATGTCAAAATACCAGCCAATCATTTCGCTATCAAGCTCATCAATAAATCGAGCTGCTTCTAATGGACTTAAAAGAAAATTATTCCAAACGTTTTCAATAGCAATCTTAATTCCAGTTTCTTCAGCAAACGGAATCAACTTTTTGATCTCGGTCTGTGAGCGATCATACGCTTCTGCATAAGAAATTCCTTTCTTTACATTTGCTGGCACCAGTAAGACAGTACTCCCTCCAAATCGCTTGGTCATTCTAAGCGCCTCAATCATTGAAGTAGAGCAAATGGCGCGCTCTCGTGGATCGGGACTAGAAAGTGGGTGGTCCCAATGCATTGCGTTTACAACACCTGGTAACTCGATACCCGTTTTATCTCTTGCTTTCAGGATCTTTTTTTCGTCCAACTCATTTGGGGCATCAAACTCAATCCCATGAAAGCCTAAATCTTTCACAAGCTTAAACTTATCAAGCATAGTGAGGTCCTCCTTGATCATCCAGAACTTCAAGCTCTTCTTAATCAGGGGTCGTTTATCCATTTTTATCAAAGGCAAAGCAGCTTTACACGCAGTAGGAATTAAAGCGGTTCCGATCGTTGCTGCGCTTGTGGCTCTTAAAAATTCAGATCTCTTCATTACTTAAACGAAGTAATTCCAGGTTTTGCAATTGGAGCCATCGGCCATTTCAGATCCCAGTTGTAATCGTCAATGCTTGGTCCAACAACTAACTTTGAATTCATGGCTTTGTCCCATGTGATGGTTTGTCCAGAATATGCAGCCATTCTTCCCATTATTGCCAACATGGTAGAATTGGCCATTTCGACTCCTTGATTAAACGGCTTGCCATTTCTTATAGAAGCAAATAATTCATCATGCTCTTGCTGGTACATGTCATTGCCTTCTTTTCTGAACCGCCACTTTTCGCCATTGTTAATTTCATGCTTCCTTTTGATACAATCAACCAAAGCATTTCCCTTATTTCCATTAACCTCAACATGGTATGAACGACCGGTATCTTGTTGTTGGCGACTAAAATGAAAGCCCTTGGCACCACTCTCGTATTCATAGACCAAAGCAAAGTGATCATATACGTTTCCATATCGAGACTCAACCCTCCTCTGTCTTCCACCAGTACCAGAAACTTTAACTGGTAAAACATCACCCATAGCCCAAGACATCATATCTAAACTATGGATGGCTTGCTCAGCAATGTGGTCACCCGATAGCCAATTGTAATAAATCCAGTTGCGCATCTCATTTTCCATATCTGTCCAATGATCTTCTCTGGCAAACTCCCAAAGCGCGCCGGTATTGTAGGTGTTATAGATAGACGAAATTTCGCCAACTGCACCATCCAAGATGCGAGAGAAGGTAGCTCTTTTAGGAGAATGAAACCTCCAACAAAAACCTGAGCATAAGGTTAAAGACTTTTCTTTGGCAATACGAGCAGCTTCATATACCTTTTTTAGTCCGGGAACATCAACTGCCATTGGCTTTTCGCAAAAAATATGTTTACCCGAATTCACAGCAGCGAGCAAATGATCGGGCCTAAAAGCTGGTGGCGTCGCCAAAAGCACTACATCTACATCTGACTCCATTACTTGCTTATAAGCATCAAAGCCAATGAGCTTATGATCGTCATCGACCTTGACTTTATCTGGATGCAAGTTCCGCAAGTTGCTAAGGGACTTTTCCATCTTATCAGAAAACACGTCGGCAACGATAGTCAGTGCAACGTTTGGGTCTGCTGAAAGGGCTTGATTTGCTGCTCCGGTACCTCGGCCTCCACACCCGATCAAAGCGACCTTTATAGTATCTGAATTGAATGCGAATGCTTTTGGAATGCCAATATTAAGGGCTAAAGATGTACCTACAGCTGCACGTGAGGTTGTCTTAATAAACTGTTTCCTTGTTAGCTTACTGTTCATAATAATTAAAAGTTATCGGTCAATCAATTTAATCATTTCTACCCTAAAGTTCCTAGGCCACTCAACAGGAGAAGTCGGGTATTCGCCGTGAATTGTTTATAACTGGCCTGAATTTTTGTTTTCAAAACCCCAATTTTATCCCCCACAGTACGGTAAATTCAATCCAATTTTGGAATATGGAACGGTATGGCATAGAAATAGATTGGGGGTAAAGAAAAAAACCGCCATGAAAAACTTTAACCGAATAGCAATACTGTTTCTTGTCCCTTTCTTCTTTGCTTGCGAAGAAGACGGCTTTTGGAATTCATTTGATCACAAGATCGATGGTCAATGGGAATTCTATGCTGCACATTATGAAGATGATAGATCCTTTGGAAGAGACGACATTTTCAATGAATATCGTGACCAAGTCTTTGACATCTATGAAGATGGCTACTTCAGAATCTACTACCTCGACCAAACCGGAACTGAAGTCTATGTTGATGGAGAGTGGGTAAACTGGTGGGAAGACGTTCTCAACGAAAACGGCAACTGGGAAAACGTAAGGTTTATTGAGTTCAGGCTAAACGACAACTCGTTGAGCTTCTTTAATAGAACGGTTTGGCAAGTGTCCCATCTTTCAAATCAGAAATTAAAAGCACGCGAGTGGGTAGCTGGAGGAAGGAATTTCTATAAGCTTAGAAAAGTTGAAGATTGAAGCAGCTGATTAATAATCCATTGCCTTAATCTCGAGTAGCTTAAAGTCTTGGCCTTTAAAGTTTAGCGTGGCCATTACGCTATTCTTTCTATCTATTTTCCCTTCGAGCTTTACCAGTCCAATTAAACTGCCGACTCCTTTGAATTTAATCGAGTCGGCAGTTAATTTATACGATAAGGGTCGAATTATATCTAATTTCTTCTTTCCCGGTTCCAAGAAAAACATCCTAAAAGGTGCTTGATCTATTTCGCCATTTTCAAATGCGAGAAAGTGCTTTTTGCTGCCAATTTCTAGAAACTGAAACTGGAAATTTTCATGGATCACTTTTCTCATCGGGACATGCTGACCTTTAAGCTCAAAACCAGAGTCTCTAGAAAAATTGCTTGATGTGTTGACTATAAAGAGTAGACCGATCACTAGACCGGCCAAAAAATTTCCTTTAATCGCCATTGCTATATACCTCTTCACAAAGCTAGATATCCCAACAGGAATAAACGCTTGTGAATTTGTCATTTTTATTACAATTGCATAAAAGTCAAAGTTCTATTGGCTTTTCAAGTAAAATTAACTCTATGTATCCGTTCAATTATTTTTATATTGAATCGAAGCAAAAATGAGTGTTGATAAATGAAACTTATAATCAAAAATCTATCAAAGACTTACCCAAACGGTACACAAGCTTTGAAAAATGTTGATCTAGAGATCACTTCTGGAATGTTTGGTTTACTTGGTCCAAACGGTGCTGGGAAATCAACATTAATGCGTACGATAGCTACTCTTCAAGAGCCAGACGCGGGCTCAATCTGGCTTGAAGATTTAGATGTCCTCGATAATAAGATGGAGGTGAGAAAGCTTTTGGGCTACTTGCCGCAAGAGTTTGGGGTTTATCCAAATATGACTGCAACTGAAATGTTAGACCACTTTGCGGTTTTAAAAGGGATTTCAAATAGTAAAGAGAGAAAAGAAACGGTAAAGATGCTGTTAGAGCAAACCAATCTCTTCCATGTAAGAAAGAAAAAGCTCGGTGGCTACTCTGGAGGAATGAAGCAGCGTTTCGGCATCGCTCAAGCGCTTCTAGGAAATCCACAACTGGTAATCGTCGATGAGCCTACGGCCGGTCTAGACCCTGCAGAGCGTCGACGTTTTCACAATTTATTAAGTGAAATTGGTCAAAATATCATTATTATCCTTTCAACACACATAGTTGATGATGTAAGTGACCTTTGCGAAAACATGGCCATTATCAATAAAGGCGAAGTACTACTAACTGGTCAACCGCTTGAGTTGATGAAAGGGCAAGAGGGCAAGATTTTCGAAACCACCGTTACAAAAGCAGAAGTACCAGCATTACAAAGTGAACTAAACGTGATCAGCACCAGACTGTTTGGAGGAAGGGTCAATGTAAGGGTTCAAGCAGAGCATGCACCTAGCGGCTTTAACCTCAGTGCCACACAGTTGGAAGACATTTACTTTGCTCAAATCAAAAATCGTGAAGCCAACCAAACTGTAGCCTAATGTTTTTAGAGATATTCTTATTTGAGCTTAAGTACAGACTAAAACGGCCTGCTACCTATATCTACTTCTTAATCTACTTCCTTTTTGCCTTGTTCATTTCATCGGCAGCTGGAGGAGGAATCGATGCCTCTTTGGCAGGAACATTCACGGGCGGAGGTAAAAATTTGGCAAATTCTCCGATTAATCTTCATCAGTGGTTAACTGGAATTGGCCAATTTGGAATTTTCGTCATAGCAGCAATTATGGGTGTTCCTATTTTCAGAGACTTTGATCACAAGACTTTTGAAATATACTATACTAAGCCCATTTCAAAGTTTGGGTACCTTGCTGGTCGATTTCTAGGTTCATTCTTAGTAACTCTTTTTGTCCTAAGCAGTATTGGAATTGGATACTGGTTTGGATCAGTGATGCCCTATGTAGACTCAGAACAATTTGGACCATTTCAAATGATGTCCTACCTCTGGCCTTATTTAATTGGAATACTACCTTTTACTTTTCTTGCTGGCACGCTTTGCTTTTCAGTCGTTACCTTAACTAAAAATCAAACTTTTATCTATCTCAATGCCATCATTATCTTGATGCTGATAACCCTGGCTCAGCTTCTAAGTGCAGAAATGGATAATAAGTTTTTAGCATCCTTGCTTGACCCCACCGGGTCAGTAGCATTTGTGAACGAAACCGAATATTGGACTGCAGTCGAAAGAAATAGCCAAGTGCTTCCATTTTCAATGCCAGTTGCGCTTAACCTTTTGATTTGGCAATGCGTAGCCATTTTGATACTTGTTTTCACCTACTTTAAATTTAGTTTTACGGTCAAAAGCAAGGGCAGAAAAGTGAGATCAGATGTTTCTGATTTTAAAATGATTGCAGATACAGTTACCACAAAAAGCCTAGAGTGGAAAAAAGTAACGCAAGATTTCACTAGAAAGAATGTACGACAACAGTTTTGGTACTTGTTTAAAACTGAGAACTCCCGCATTTTTAAGAGCATCGTTTTTATAGCATTAATGGTAGTGGCAGTATTCTTCATGGCCATAACCATCTTTGCATCGGGAGCAGCTCAGCTATTCGAAACACCAACTTTGCCTGTCACCTATCAAATCATCAGCACTCTTCAAGGTGCAATGTATCTCTTTATTTTTGCGGTAATCATCTTCTTTTCCGGAGAAGCAGTTTGGTATGAAAGAGGCAAGAAGGTCAACTTAATGTTTGATGCCTTGCCAATTCCCAATTGGATCATTTATAGCAGTAAGTTCTTTTCACTGGCATTTGCAGTTGCGGTGCTCCTGGGTATCATGATGGTAGTTGGCTTATGTACTCAGGTATTTCAAGGGTTTTTTAATGTGAAGATAGGTCAATACCTGACGACGCTATTTGCTTATGAATACGTTGACCTTCTTTTACTGCTCGTCCTCAGCTTTACAGTTCAAGTTGTAGTGAATAATAAGTACCTCGGCTTTTTTGTTATGGCGTTGTACTTTTTTGGCTATGGACCTTTAACCAATGCGCTTGGTTTAGAACACAAGCTGTTTAGATTCGCATCAGATACAGGTTACATTTATTCTGACATGAATGGCTATGGCCACTTTCCATATGGTTATTGGGTTTTCAAGCTATTCTGGGGTTTACTAGCAGTGCTTTTCGCCTATCTATGTAATTATCTTTGGGTAAGAGGCAGTGATAACAGTTGGCAGGTACGAATCCAGAACCTATTGCACAATATTAGAACCTCAAACTATTGGATTCCAGCAGCCTTAGGAGTTCTTTTTATCATCTTGGGAGGATTCATTTTTCACAATACTAATGTGCTAAATGATTATCGAACTTCAGACGAAAGAGAAGAGTCACTTGCAGCCTACGAAAAAAAGTACAAATCTTACGAAAAAATAGCGCTTCCAAAGATCACTTCTGTCTACACTGAAATCAATCTTCGGCCGAAAGAACAAAGTTTCGACGCAAAAGGGCACTACTATCTTAAGAACAAAGGACTGGTTGCTATTGACAGCTTTGTCGTTGACTATAATGTTGGAATGGACATGGATGCTACCTTTAATAGACCGGTTAGCCTTTCAGTAGAAGACAGGGAGGTTGGCTTTCTAGTTTATACGCTGGAATCATCTCTCTTGCCTGGAGACTCGATTAGAATGGACTTCGACTTGGCACTAGAAACCAAAGGTTTTCGCCACAGTGGTTCTGAAACAGCGATCGTTGAAAACGGAACATTTCTAAACTATAATTACTTTCCGTCACTAGGATATCAGCCCTATGGCGAAATCTTCGATAATGATGTAAGGGAAGAATACGATCTTCCTGAAAAGATAAGGGCCAATCCTATAAATGATACCATTGCCATAAAAGATAACCTGTTTGGCCCTATGGCCGATTGGATTGATTTCGAAGCGATTGTTAGTACAGATCCAGATCAGATTGCCATCGTACCTGGATACTTAGAAAAGGAATGGGAAGCTGATGGGCGGAGGTATTTCCACTATAAAATGGATGCTAAGATGTTGTTTTTCTTCAATATCTCCTCAGCAAGATATGAAGTCAAATCAGATGTTTGGAAAGACAGTTTGGGACGTTTTGATCCTGTCGCTATCGAGGTTTTCTACCATAAAGAGCACGACTATAACTTAGAGGTTATGGTTGATGCAGTCAAGGCATCGTTGGCATACTATAGCGAAAATTTTGGGCCATACCAGCACCGACAAGTCAGGATCTTGGAATTTCCAAGATATGCTGGTTTCGCGCAATCTTTCGCAAATACAATTCCCTATTCAGAATCAATTGGTTTTATCGCAGACTTGGGTGACGCCGATGATGTAAATTATCCATACTACGTTACTGCTCATGAGGTAGCGCATCAATGGTGGGCGCATCAAGTGATCGGAGGTAATGTCCAAGGTTTTCAATTCTTATCAGAAAGCATGTCAGAATATGCTGCCACAATGGTATTGGAAAAAGAAGTAAGTCAGGAACAGCTCAAAAAATACCTTAAAGTGAATATCAACAGGTACTTGCTAGGTCGAACTTCTGAACGCAAAAAGGAGATGCCAGTTCTGCTATCTGAAAACCAGCAGTACATACATTACAACAAAGGTTCTGTTGTTATGTATTGCCTTAAAGACCTCATTGGAGAAGATTCTCTTAATGCTGCTTTAAAGCGCTATGTTTCGGCAGTAAAATTCCAAGAAGCCCCATATACCACCACCGATGAATGGTTGTCTTATATAGACCCCGTAGTTCCAGATAGTCTTAAATATGTAATTGAAGACTACTTTCAAAAGATCACTCTATTTGAAAACAAGATTGAAGAAGCATCCTACGAAAAGTCAGGAGACGGATACTTAGTGAAGATAAAGCTCGATTGTAAAAAAATTCAAGATGATGGAAATGGTGAGGAAACTGATGTTCCGCTAAGAGATTATATGGATTTAGTAATATTTAAAAGAGAGAAGATTGACGGAAAGAATCAAGACGTGCCTCTCTTTCACGAAAAGAAAAAGATAACGAAGACGGATCAAACTTTTGAAATCTTTGTTTCTGAAGAACCTCGATCAGTTGGAATTGACCCATGGTACAAACTCATTGACAAAAAGACAGATGATAATGTAAAGGTGATCAAAGAGAAAGCCAAGGCTGATTAAAGAAAAGTGGGTCGTAAATTAGAATCATTCTTTATATTGTACAATATTATCTTAAAATTTAAGCCTCTATGGGCATTCTATAGCAGAAAAAGACAATAAAATATCCACGTCTTTTCTATATTTGTAGTAGAAATCGCTTACTTCAGAAATTCCATGCTATGAAAGTAAGCTCATGGGAAAAAAAACCATTATGCAAGAAGAGAAAGAATCAACCCTTACAACAAATAACCTTAAGGTTGACCTTTCTTTTATCAATAAGAGATTGCGTGACGCATTAAGCGATGCCTTTTCAAACGCATTGATTAATTGTCGAACAGACTTCTCAAACATTCCTTCTAGGGTATATGAGCATGCAGAAAAGAATGCGCTGATTTGCTCATCAGTTGGCAACAAATTGGACGCTTTTGGAGTGCTTGCATCCATGGAAGAAATTGTGACAATCGTAGAAAATCAGTTCAAGATGATCTATGAGATAGCAATCGGTTTTGGCAAAGAGGAACTACTTCAACAAGAAATTTTACTGGGACTCTTTTTACAAGGTCATGGTGTCAATAATCATTTCATAAAAGTGCATAACAATCGCATTTTTTGGAAAAGTCGTGACAGCTATTCTGCGAAAGTTGCAGCAAGTGAGTTTTCTAATTTTCTAGGAGAACAAATGGCTTTGCGAACAGTGTCCATGCATATGCCAGTAGCCAACCATATGCCATTGGCAGCTTGGGCCTATCTAACTACAAAATCTCTTGGAGAATTTTGTATTAAAAAGTTGAGTCTTACTTTTGAAATGGATCAAGGCAAGCCGAAAAGACTACCAGAGGAGTTTCATTTCTCGTTTCCAGAATTAGATGAGGAAATGCAACTCAAAAAAATTCTTTTATTGGTAAATATGATGAAGAGCGACGGTATCATTTTTCATACCGAAGAGAAACTCATCAAAGACATCCTACGAAATAGCACGCTGAACCGATTGGCAATAGAAGAAATAATGGCTTCACTTTCGGTCAAGGAGTTCTTTCAAGTAGATCTAAATGGGTTTGACAACCCAATATTGGCTCATGATTTGATCTTGGACTTAATCCTTATGGCCAAGATTGATGAAGAAGTACATCCAAAGGAAATCGCTTTCTTACGTTCTGTCGCTAAAGAGCTTAATATTTCAGAGGATATGGTCGAGGAACTTTGTCACAAGAAATTTAAAATAGAAGACTAACACTCTAGCCTTCTAAATCCAATCCATTCTTTACTCCCTTATCAAAGTTCCTGCTTGTCCAGGATTGCTAGCTGTGTTGAGCTTAACTAGATACATACCTGCAGCAGCATCCAGATTTAGTTCAATCTGGTAAGCACCAGTATTAGTGCTTGATACTATCCTTTTGACCAATCTCATTGCATTATCATAGATCAAGACCTCCACCTCTTCGTCATCTTCATGTGCAACATACTCAAGTGTAAACCTTCCATCTGTACTTGGATTAGGATATATTAAGAGCCGATGATTTGCAGCAAGTTTTTCAAACTCTGGCACTGCTTGTGGAATACCCATGTTTTTCACCTGAATACCCGAAATCATTGGATCTCCTACCTGCCTGATGATATCCAAATTAATCTCTCCGTCAGTAATGATTAGCTGGAAACTTTCCTTTCCCGCTTTATTCTTGCCAAATGTAGAAATAACATCATACTGATCTAGTACACGGCTGCCTTCAAGATCAACAGCGAACTTTCTTTCACCAATCACAGTCGAAGCGTTATACTTCTCTGAGAAGTATAAATCAATTTCATAAGTGCCATTCTCTACCGGTAACACATAACCAAAATTTCCGCCCCATGAGTATCGTTGGGTTCCAAACAAGGTATTTGGAGCATCTGTAGTATTACTAGTAAAGTTAGCATTCCAACCGGTGGTTGCATTTGGACCCGTGGCGAAGGTTGAGTGCGGACTAGACCTTTTGTCAGTATTCCATTCTCCATCACTATCAGCAATAGATACACCTCCTGCATTGATTCTATAAACTACTTGACCTGAACCTTGTACATCTGGATCAACCACAGTCCAAACAAAAGTTCTAGTAGTAGAGCGATTGGGATTACCATTATCAGTTGCAGTTACAGTCACGTTAAAAGTACCAACCTCGGTTAAAGTTCCTCTGAATTTTCCTGAAATGGCTTTTAGTTCTAAACCAGACGGATACCCAGAGGCACTAAAGGTAACTTCATCACCGTCAGGATCCGAGAACGAAAATTCCAGAATTCTAAACTCATGGACTTCATCATTCTGATTTGGAATCACTTGAAGAACCGGGGCTGAATTTGTCGGTATGGTTAGGATCTTCCACTTGAACGTTCTAGTGCTATTCAAATTCGGAGTTCCATCATCTGTCACAGTAACAGAAACTTCATAGGTGCCTACAGCGCCTTGAATTTGACCCGAAACCACACCATCGTTATTAATACTTAAACCACTTGGTAAACCTGTAGCAACAAAAGTCAAGTTATCATCATCTTCATCTGAAGCGATGATCGTCAAATTAGGGTATCTCCAACGAAATTATTTTGGTCATCAATTGAAGCGATTGAAGGAGCGAAATTGCTTTGACTTACATTCCCAGTTTACAAACTTGTATTCCGTTTATAGTTGGAAAACCTGTTTGTGTAATGAACTCCACCGTAACATTACCATCCGCCACTTGTACCTGAAAGGACTTAACAGTTGTGTTTTTATCACCAATATCTGCTTTGATGTCGTACTGGTCTAAAAATCGATTACCCTCAATCTCAACTCCAAACTTACGGCCACCAACTGCAGGGCCATTGTTATACTTTTCCGCAAAGAACAATTGCACTTCGTAAGTACCACTTGCCGAAACAGGAAAATCGTAAATAACATTTCCTCCTCCCCAACCAGGACTTATTCTTTGAGTACCAAAAATCATTGAAGGAGCATCAGTGCTATTAACCTGAAAGTTGTAATCCCAACCTGTAGTGTGATTAGAACTATTAGGGTCTAGAAATTCCACAGGTGAGCTCTTAGAATCAGCCGCCCAGTCCAAGCCCGTATCTGCTATGGTCATACTACTTCCTGCATTAATTCTATACAGAACCTGCTTGGTTTCATTTCCAGAACCGCCACAAACTGGATCACCGTTAGCACCGGAAAAACCGTGTTCGAAGTATCATCACAATCTGTATTATCCGCAACATAACCTGTTGGTTGGTTACACAAAGTGATCGTTGTGTTCAAATCGCCAAATGTATCCCCATCAAAATCACGATACCATACAGTAGCAACGCCAATTGCCGCATCGTTATCGTCACAATCAACTCCTATTAAAACACCATCACCATCTCCGTCTTGTATCAAATCACTGCCGTCGCAATCTTGATCAATCCCATCATCGGCTATTTCAGTAGCTCCAGGGAAAACCGTGTTCGAAGTATCATCACAATCTGTATTATCCGCAACATAACCTACAGGTTGTAAACAGGCAGTTTGAGTAGTATTTAAATCGCCGAATGTATCTCCATCATTGTCACGATACCATACAGTAGCAGCACCTATGGCTGCATCAGTATCGTCACAATCGATAGTAGCATTTATTCCATCACCGTCACCGTCTTGTACCAAATCACTGCCGTCGCAATCTTGATCAATCCCATCATCGGCAATTTCAGTAGCACCGGGAAAAACCGTGTTTAAAGTATCATCACAATCTGTATTGTCAGCAACATAACCTACAGGTTGTAAACAGGCAGTTTGAGTAGTATTTAAATCGCCGAATGTATCTCCGTCATTGTCACGATACCAAACTGTAGCAACACCTATTGCTGCATCAGTATCGTCACAATCGATAGTAGCATTTATTCCATCACCGTCACCGTCTTGTACCAAATCACTGCCGTCGCAATCTTGATCAATCCCATCATCGGCAATTTCAGTAGCACCGGGGAAAACCGTGTTCGAAGTATCATCACAATCTGTATTGTCAGCAACATAACCTACAGGTTGTAAACAGGCAGTTTGAGTAGTATTTAAATCGCCGAATGTATCTCCGTCATTGTCACGATACCAAACTGTAGCAACACCTATTGCTGCATCAGTATCGTCACAATCGATAGTAGCATTTATTCCATCACCGTCACCGTCTTGTACCAAATCACTGCCGTCGCAATCTTGATCAATCCCATCATCAGCTATTTCAGTAGCGCCTGGAAATACTGTGTTCGAAGTATCATCACAATCTGTATTGTCAGCAACATAACCCTCAGGTTGGTTACACAAAGTGATCGTTGTATTTAAATCACCGAATGTATCTCCATCATTGTCACGATACCAAACCGTGGCAACACCTATTGCTGCATCATTATCGTCACAATCGATAGTAGCATCTATTCCATCACCGTCACCGTCTTGTACCAAATCACTGCCGTCGCAATCTTGATCAATACCATCATCGGCTATTTCAGTAGCGCCGGGGAAAACCGTGTTCGAAGTATCATCACAATCTGTATTATCCGCAACATAACCCTCAGGTTGGTTACACAAAGTGATCGTTGTATTTAAATCACCGAATGCATCTCCATCATTGTCACGATACCAAACCGTGGCAACACCTATTGCCGGATCTGTATCATCACAATCAATAGTAGCATCTACGCCATCGCCATCAGCAATCCTGGACTAAATCACTCCCATCGCAATCTTGGTCAATTCCATCATCGGCTATTTCAGTAGCGCCAGGGAAGATCGTGTTCGAAGTATCATCACAATCTGTATTGTCAGCAACATAGCCCTCAGTTGGTTACACAAAGTGATCGTTGTGTTCAAATCGCCAAATGTATCCCCATCAAAATCACGATACCATACAGTAGCAACGCCAATTGCCGCATCGTTATCGTCACAATCGATAGTAGCATCTATTCCATCACCATCACCGTCTTGTACCAAATCACTGCCGTCGCAATCTTGATCAATACCATCATCGGCTATTTCAGTAGCTCCAGGGAAGATCGTGTTCGAAGTATCATCACAATCTGTATTGTCAGCAACATAGCCCTCAGGTTGTAAACAGGCAGTTTGAGTAGTATTTAAATCGCCGAATGTATCTCCATCATTGTCACGATACCATACAGTAGCAGCACCTATGGCTGCATCATTATCGTCACAATCGATAGTAGCATTTATTCCATCACCATCAGCATCTTGGACTAAATCACTCCCATCGCAATCTTGGTCAATTCCATCATCGGCTATTTCAGTAGCTCCAGGGAAGATCGTGTTCGAAGTATCATCACAATCTGTATTGTCAGCAACATAGCCCTCAGGTTGGTTACATAAAGTGATCGTTGTATTTAAATCGCCGAATGTATCTCCATCATTGTCACGATACCAAACAGTAGCAACACCTATTGCTGCATCAGTATCATCGCAATCGATAGTAGCATCTATTCCATCACCATCAGCATCTTGTATCAAATCACTGCCGTCGCAATCTTGTCAATCCCATCATCGGCTATTTCAGTAGCGCCAGGGAAGATCGTGTTCGAAGTATCATCACAATCTGTATTGTCAGCAACATAGCCCTCAGGTTGGTTACACAAAGTGATCGTTGTGTTCAAATCGCCAAATGTATCCCCATCAAAATCACGATACCATACAGTAGCAAAGCCAATTGCCGCATCGTTATCGTCACAATCAACTCCTATTAAAACACCATCACCATCTCCGTCTTGTATCAAATCACTGCCGTCGCAATCTTGGTCAATCCCATCATCGGCTATTTCAGTAGCTCCAGGGAAGATCGTGTTCGAAGTATCATCACAATCTGTATTATCAGCAACATAGCCCTCAGGTTGGTTACACAAAGTGATCGTTGTATTTAAATCGCCGAATGTATCTCCGTCATTGTCACGATACCAAACAGTAGCAACACCTATTGCTGCATCAGTATCATCGCAATCGATAGTAGCATCTATTCCATCACCATCAGCATCTTGTACCAAATCACTGCCGTCGCAATCTTGATCAATCCCATCATCGGCTATTTCAGTAGCGCCAGGGAAAACCGTGTTCGAAGTATCATCACAATCTGTATTATCAGCAACATAACCTACTGGTTGTAAACAGGCAGTTTGAGTAGTATTTAAATCGCCGTATGTATCTCCGTCATTGTCACGATACCATACAGTTGCAACACCTATTGCCGCATCGTTATCGTCACAATCAACTCCTATTAAAACACCATCACCATCTCCGTCTTGTATCAAATCACTGCCGTCACAATCTTGGTCAATCCCATCATCGGCTATTTCAGTAGCGCCAGGGAAGATCGTGTTCGAAGTATCATCACAATCTGTATTATCAGCAACATAGCCCTCAGGTTGGTTACACAAAGTGATCGTTGTATTTAAATCGCCGATGTATCTCCATCATTGTCACGATACCATACAGTTGCAACACCTATTGCCGCATCGTTATCGTCACAATCAACTCCTATTAAAACACCATCACCATCTCCGTCTTGTATCAAATCACTGCCGTCGCAATCTTGGTCAATCCCATCATCGGCTATTTCAGTAGCTCCAGGGAAGATCGTGTTCGAAGTATCATCACAATCTGTATTGTCAGCAACATAGCCCTCAGGTTGGTTACACAAAGCGATCGTTGTGTTCAAATCGCCAAATGTATCCCCATCAAAATCACGATACCATACAGTAGCAACACCTATTGCCGCATCGTTATCGTCACAATCAACTCCTATTAAAACACCATCACCGTCACCGTCTTGTATCAAATCACTGCCGTCACAATCCTGATCAATACCATCATCGGAAATTTCAGTAGCTCCGGGGAAAACCGTGTTCGAAGTATCATCACAATCTGTATTATCAGCAACAAAACCTGTTGGTTGTAAACAGGCAGTTTGAGTTGTGTTTAAATCGCCGTATGAATCTCCGTCATTGTCACGATACCATACAGTAGCAGCGCCTATTGCCGCATCGTTATCGTCACAATCAACTCCTATTAAAACACCATCACCATCTCCGTCTTGTATCAAATCACTGCCGTCACAATCTTGGTCAATCCCATCATCAGCTATTTCAGTGGCACCTGGAAAGATCGTTTCATCATTATCGTTGCAATCATCACTATTGCTCACAAAACCGGGAAGTGAGCAAGCCATTATTGAATTGTTAATATCTCCATAGCCATCACCATCTGAATCGGCATACCACGCAATTGCTGTTTGGGTCGGAGTAAATACTTTCCCTAAAATGTTTTCGTCAATGACTTTCTGCATCATTATACTGTGCCCCGCATTGTTTAAGTGAGTACCATCAGCATTGTAGGTAGGGTTTATGGTTCCATCGGTTTGTGCGAAAGGGTCCCAAAAGTTTATTGCGTACTCACCAAATACACTATAAATTAAATCTCTTGTTTCAATATTCACTGCAATTTTTGCAGTATCAAAATTTCTTGGCTGAGTACTAGTCACAAACATAGAAATGCCAGCAGCAGCAGCTTCATTGAAAATGGTAATAAGATTGCCAACAGTCTCCTCAGCTGTATATCCACTATTGGCATCATTTGAAGGAAGGTTGATTAAAATGTAATTGGGGTTCTGCGAAATAGCATGGGTAACATTATGATCAGTTTCAGGGCCTGGTCGAAACCCATGATCAGCACCAGTCGGCAATATTTGTGAGCTTTGTAAGCCAGGAGACGCAATGTTGACAACCTCGTTAATTGGATTGATGCCTTGAAGATAGTCTTCATAAATATAGGCCCATGCATTATCTTCTCTGGGAAATGACCCTGCTCCCCAAGCAGTTGAAGAACCAAGAACTAGTGCCTTTATATCAAAGTCTGAATAACAACTTGGATGAGTAACAGTTTCAATAAAGTCCCTTTCAATAAGAAAATACCTAGTCACATCTTCTGCAGCTAAGAAACTTGCGTTACCTGCCTGATTGGCGACAACTTTAACGACACCAAACCCATCTAAACTAAGTTCGTTTCCAGCAAGAGAAGCAGGCCCTTCTACAGCATAAGTAACTGTAAGGCCTGAAGAAGCCGTTGCCATTAAAGTCACAGCAGGATTTCCTACTACCTGGTCAGCAATATTGGGAAAATTGATAGTTTGTGCTATCTGTCCAAATACTAGTATTGGAGAAAGCAAAAGGAACAAAACCCAAAATTGAAGTATACGACTAATTTCTTTCATATAAGGAATAAACGGCTCAGTGCAACAACCCACAAAGTAGCACTATAACCAGTAATTAGGCAGAATCTAAATATCTAAAAAATGCACATGCGAATGACTAAATGCTCTTCTATTTAATAGAAAACAAAGTAAAGTATAATTATTCACAGAAACGAGCGTATGCATCAATTTGTACTTTTCATACACGCATAGTTTTAAAAAATATCAAAAAATCAACATAAAGTCTGCTGCCATAATGCAGTTAACATAGCAAATAAAAGGCGGCAAAACTTGCTGATCAAAACTTATGGACTAAACTGGATTCTTAATCGTTAAACTGTCAATAAACAAATACTAAGCATTTATGCGAATTCTGTCAAAAGTCGGACATTTATATATTTTTGGATTTTTCCTTTTATTGTTATCATGTAGCGGGGACGATGAGAGCACTTCTTTCTTGCTAGCGCATGATGGTGACAATGTTGATGCGCCAAGCTTACCATCTGGTTCCTATCAGGCTGCTGCGAGGTTCTCTACATTAACCATGAGGTCCCACATAGGAAAGTCGCTTAGAGAAATAAGGTTCTATATTAAAGAGGTTCCGCAAAACTGCAAAGTAATTGTTTACAGCGATCTGAACGGTCAAGGACAATTAACCAATTTATATGAGGCTCCTATTACAGATTTACGTGATGAAAGCTGGTATGTACATTCATTGCCAATTGATCTAGAAATTGAAAGCAATCAAGATCTTTGGATAGCGATAGGGTTTGACCATACACTTCCTCAAAGAGTATTGGGATGCGATGCCGGGCCAGCAAGTCCAGATGGGGATTGGTTGTATCAACAATCTGATCAAGCATGGACACCACTAGTTGAACGATACCCTCAAGTAAGTATCAATTGGAATATTAAAGGACTGGTAGAATAGGAAGTCAGTTCTCTACTAAAGACCTCAGCACTTTCAAGGACTTTAGTTCTCCTATACTATCCAATTGCAATCGATAGAAGTTTATCAATAGATCTAAGATATGTCGCCTGTAATTATTGCCGATTGGGATGTCATTTCCTTCAATCAGTGCATTAATTTTACTTTCGTAAGTTTTACGATCAGACCAACTGTAAAAGTCGCGAAGCTGGTGAAGAACTTCATTTGCATCCCGAATTCCGAAACCGAGATACTCTGAAGCTTGAATAAGAAACTTCAAGTGAAGATTAAGATCAACCTCATTTTGGCGATCCAGTTCTTGCACTGAGTTCTTAACATAAAAGAAAAGGTCTGTTTGTTCCTGATTCTCAGACAGCGCCTTTGCTAATAACTCCGATAAAAAAATTGCTATCGCTGATTTAACTGGGTCAAAAGGAATACTTGAGATGCTTTCTTGACATTTGATTTCTGAAATGCGTTGTAAGCCACTTCTTTCCTTGTGATATACAACAAGGTTTGAAATCGTAAAAGGCTGAAAAAGTGCCAACCGAGATGCTCCTCTTTTAGATGACCTAACAGAGTTTACAATATAAGATTGCAAGCCAAATCTACTCGTTAGGATACGAGCAATTATTGAGCTCTCCTTATACTTAATGTAACTAAGTGCAATCCCTTCGGTTTTATGTAGCATTGACACTCATCTAAGCACAGCAATTTTGCCAATGACACCATTTTCGCCTTCCTGATCACTCGAGAATACCAAATACACACCTGTGGTAACTCGTTGGCCATTTTGATCTTTGAGGTCCCAACTTGCAGAGTTTCCATATGCTTTTACTTCTCTTATCAGTTGACCAGCAGCGTTTGTAATCTTTAATAGTGCATTGTTTGAAACTCCTCTAATTCCAACAATGCCTTCGAAGTCTGGTCTCACCGGGTTAGGAAAAACCTCGACCATAGACTTTTGGGGTGATTCTAAGGTAGCATCTGCACGAAACGACACGATACCCTTATCAGTTAAAAAGAACACTTCGCCAGTACTTGAGAGCACAGAGATACTCAATACCTGATCTGACGGCAAAGGAGAGTTCTGGCTATTAAACTGATAGAACAGTTCTTCCCCATCTGCGTCAAACAACCATGCACCCCTATTGGTTGCGATCCATTTTCTGTTACCTTGATCAACGGAAATATCATTAACCCATTCATCTTTCAACAAAAAGTTGCTATCAAAAATAGGCCTGATTGCATTGACTTGATCAAAGGACAAAATCGCAGAAGCAACTGGAATGAAGATGGGGCCTTTGTCAGTTCCTATCCAAAGTTCATCTTCTAAATCAAGAGTAATACTGGTTACTCTATTACTAATAAACCCTCCATTATTTACACTTTGGTTCAGCACCTTGCTGTTACCTGTTGCAGGATCGAAAACCAATATTCCTCCATTCCCACCAATACCTAGTCTAACATATAACTGACCAAACTGGTCAATCTCCATCTCAACTGGTTGATTAGTATTTGAGTTTGTAAACGAAAACGCTTCCCAACTGTCGTCAGCCTTAAGTACATGAATGGGCTCAATACTTCCATAGTTAGCAATATATAGCTCATTGGTACTTTCGTTCAAAACGACTGCACTAACTCGAGTCTGTTGGCTCCCTGAAACCGTACTAAGTGAAGAGTTAGATGAATCCCACACTTTGATCCCAGATTCATCTTTTACAATCAATCCAGAGGTAAATGAAGCCAACGAAAAACGATTTATCTCACTTTCATAAACACCATCCACAATGTCTCCATATGCGAGAAAGTCTGATATAGAATTCCAACTCCCATCGCCAAACTGCCCTAATCGCTCAAACAAGTTTTGTGGAGTAGCGCTATTAAAGCCCCCAGGGAAAGTCAACAAGGTTTCGCCAAAAGCTTTCAGCTGATAAACTTCATCACTAGGTGGGCCATTACCTTGCAAGGCCAGGCTTTGATTCAAATCATAAATCCCTCTTTCGTCATCAGCCAGCCAAAAAGAGTTGCCAATCTTAGCAATTTCGTTCCCTGAAGCAGCCTTGTCAGAAATCTCAGTAAACTGGCCAGATGAAGACAAGCTTACGGCCATGATATCATTTAATAAAAGCAACTGTTCATCATTACTTTCTAAAAACCGCACTTGATCATAAGAGCTAGAAACGATGCTCCAACCTTCGTTTTGGTATTGAAAAACACCTTGGCCGCTAACAGTACCGACTAGCTTGTTATCGAAAAAAGCGATGTGATCAACATTTGAAAGGCCATGCAGTGTTGACCAGCTGCGAAAATCCTTAAGGTTGCTACCATCAGTCAATGAAGCACTAAGAACTCCTTGATCTGTATTCAAATAAATAGAATCCTGGGAGAAGCAGGCTTCCGAAATTTTCGCTGATGAGCCATCGACTCCTAGATTGATCCAGGTCTCAACAATCTCTCCATCCAACGGATCGACAATCAAAACTCCAAAGTCGCCTACAACAAGTACGTTTTCACCAAAAACTACAAGTTCATTAATTCCTTTCTGGCTGATATTGCTTGCTAAAAATAAGCTTGGGTTATTGACCGTGCTTATCCCATCAAAGAAATCAAGGTTACCGTCTTCATAAGAAATCACAAGCGTTTTCGAAGGTTCATGGAAAATAATGTCAGATAAGCCTACAGCCGATAAGCCAAACACTTTATCTAGGGTACTGATCTCATTAGATGCAAGATCATAAACCAGCACTACATTTTCTGATGACCCATAGACAGCTGTTGTTGAGCTGGTAATGTGAGAAATTGACGAGCTTGTGAAATGTGACCTCCAAGTGCCTATTGGAATTTCTTGGGACGAAGCAGTCAACCAAGAAACTAAGAACAGAATAGAAAGAAGGTTTCTCATCATTCTGTATCTGGTCTGTTGTTTTCTTTTTGTTCTTTCAATCCTTCATTGTAACAATTACGACATCGCGCTTCATACAAGTCTTTTTCGCCAAGCTCAACTTGTTTCTTATTTTGGCCAATTCGATAGGTAAACTGTGCAAGATCTCCGCATTTCATACAAATCGCATGAAGCTTAGTCACATAGTCAGCTGTTGCCATCAAAGCGGGCATGAAACCAAACGGTTTTGCTTCAAAGTCCATATCTAGTCCAGCAACTAAAACACGTTTTCCTTGGTTGGCAAGAGTTGAAACCACCTCTACCAACTGTTCATCAAAAAATTGTGCTTCGTCGATTCCAATGACATCACAATTCCCTGATAAAAGAAATATGTCTTGAGCAAAATCTACTGGGGTTGAAACGATCGAGTTATTATTATGCGAAACCACTTCAGAGTCTGAATATCGAGTATCTATACTGGGCTTAAAGATTTCAACGTTTTGGCCTGCAATTGAGGCTCTATTCATACGACGAATCAACTCTTCTGTTTTTCCAGAGAACATAGAACCTACAATCACCTCAATCCAACCCTTATTGAAGTGCTTTTTATACTTTTGATTGTTGATTTGCGGTTCTATAAACATATAGAAAATACTATATTCGTCGAGAGATCAAAAATTGTGAAAAAGATCGCGATTTCATTACAAAGGAAGTCCATTTAGATATGCCAAACAAATTGAACGAGTCTGCACTAAAGAAGTATAGTGAAGAATTCAGCGCCCAAATTTGCGGAAAGTATTTTGCCAATCAAGATCGTATAAACGGTCAAGATATTTTAGATGTCTCACCTGTTAAACAAGTAAACTTGTTGGTGGTAAAGATTTTATTTGAAAAGTGGAATCAAGAAATGGAGGCCATTAAAAGCCCATATTTTGACTATGAAGACGTTGAAGTTAAAAAGCTTCTTAAAGAGTTCATGAATGCACTTTCGCGAAAGATATCTATTAACAGGGCCAATTTTGAAACGCTTTTAACTGCTGCATGTCATAAAAGTCTTCATTTGCTTTTTGAGCCGGCAGCGTTCTTCAAGAAAGAGCTTAAAGAGTTTCTTTCAGAGGATATCAATCTCACCTCGTTTGATCAACTTATCAAGTATATAAAGATTAATGAAAACCTCTATCAGAAGATCGTTGGAAACCTTGATATTAATCAAGATGAGTATGCCATGATCAAAATGGTTGATAAACTAGAACAAGATGGTGAACTTCACAAAGATCCGATAGAGCCCTTTCTGAGTCTCTTCTCTGACGTTCTTCCGCTAAGAGAAGCACAATTCTACTTTGTCGATGCCCCTGCAACAAAAGCTCCAAAGACCATACAGGAATCACTTTTTGCCCAAGAAAATAGTAAGCCGGCAACAAGCGTGCTTGAAAAACTTACAGGCGATACTGAGCAGCCTTTGACCTTGAACGAAAAACTAAGCAAGAACGATGAAGAAGAAGCGTCGACGCTTCAAAAGCTGCAGTCACAACAAAAAATAAGCAGTCTTAAGCAAGGTATTTCATTGAACCAAAAATATATGTTCATCAATGAATTTTTTGATGGAAACGCTTCTCTTTACAGTGAAGTAATTGAGGAAATGGATAAGCTTGACGACTTAGGAGTGGCGATTAACTTGTTTGAAAATAAGGCTCAAGGGTGGAATCAAGATAGCGATGAAGGAATCACCTTCTTAAAAATATTAGAGAAACGATTTTAAATGAAGTTAAACCATTGTTCTTTCGGCGTCAATTTTGACGAAAGAAATTAAAAGTATTGTAAAGCCAATGAGTGATGAACCACCATAGCTAAAGAAAGGAAGAGGAATACCAATCACTGGAATAATACCAATGGTCATACCTATGTTGACAGTAAAATGAAACAGAAGGATTGCGAAAACGGAATACCCGAATACTCTCCCAAACCGAGACCGCTGTCTTTCAGCCATAATTTGCAGCCGAAATAGTAGTGTAACAAAAAGACCAATCAAAGATATACTTCCAATCCAGCCTTGCTCTTCACCGATTGTACAGAAGATAAAGTCAGTGCTTTGCGCAGGAACAAAATCCAACTTGGTTTGAAGCCCTTGTAAATATCCTTGTCCTGAAAAGCCCCCGGCGCCTATCGCAATCTTTGATTGAAGAACATTCCAACCCACACCTAACGGATCTGCATCTGGATTTACTAAGGCTTTGATTCTATTCTGTCTATGTGGTGCTAAATTCTCGATGATCAAGTCAACCGAAAATATGCTAACTATAGTAAATGCTCCAGCTGCTAGCAAAAGCCATCCTTGAGATCCTTTTCTGAAACTGCGATTTAAACCAAATCCCAAAAGTGAAACAGCGGCCACTACAGCTACTAGAATCAAAGGATTCTCAACCATGAGTGTCCAATAGATCGTAAATGCTAGCCCCATGAAAAAGGCCATCAACCAGGTAGGAAGGCCTTCACGGTAAAGGACCAAGACAAATGCTGTAAAAACCAGACCCGTTCCAGGGTCTCCTTGAGCGACAATCAATAGGAATGGAAGTCCGATGATACCAAGTACAGGCAACCAAGTCTTCCTATTGGTAACTTGCTTTATAGGAGGAGAAAGAAATCGCGCTAAGTACAACGCTGTGCTAAACTTGGCAAACTCTGAAGGCTGAAATCGAAAGAACCCTAAGTCGAACCAAGACTGCGATCCTGAAACCACTGAGCCTATCAACAAAACTAAGATCAGCAAGATCATGTTTCCAACATAGATATAGAAAGAAAGAGCCTCAAACGCTTTGGCATCAATTACAAAAATGAAGACGATCAGCGGAATCAAAATCCCGATCCAAATCAACTGCTTTCCTGCCGAGTGCCCAAAATCGAAGAGGTCTCCAACTACTCCTTCCTCGTAAATACTGGCATAAATGTTTAACCAACCTAGTAACAACATGATGGCAAACACCAGCATTGTTATCCAATCAATTCTATTCAGTATGCCGCCGCCAGCTCTTTCCATTAGAACTTTCCTTTTAATACGTAGGCCTCTAAAGCAGGTCTTGCGATCTCTTTATTAAGGTATTTTTCGATAAGTAAACTAGCAGTACTACCTGCTGCATCCCCACCCCATCCTGCATTTTCGACATAAACAGAAAGCGCAATTTGAGGATTCTCTCTTGGAGCAAATGCCATAAAAACAGAATGGTCTCTGCCACTATTCTGAGCAGTCCCTGTTTTGCCACAGATACTAAGCCTTGGATCATATGCTTTAGGAGCAGTTAGTCTTACAGCTGCTTCCATCCCATCTAATACCGTTTCAAAGTATTGCGGTGATATTCCAGTTTCTATGCGTTCAGTATAAGCAGCCCTTTTGGTACCTCTTTCTCCGATTCCTGTAATCAAATGTGGTCGATAGTAGTGCCCTTTGTTAGCTAGGATGGCCGCGAGATTTGCCATTTGTATCGGGTTGATAATCATTTCCTGTCCAATGCTTAGACTGTAAATGGTACCAAAACGCCACCCTTTCTTCCCATATTGCTTATCGTAATAGGGGCCATCTGGAATAAACGACCGACCTTCACTTGGCAAGTCTATCCCTGTTCTTGAAGTAAGATTGAAACGATCCAAATATTGATGCCAAGTATTTAATCCAATTTTTAGATCATCATAGACATTCTCAGAAATGTCTTGGTCAATAATCTTATTGAATGTTCTATAGAAAAATGGATTGCAAGAATTAGCGATGGCACCCTTTACATTGGTTGGGGAAACATGGTTGTGACACTTCACCAGCTTCTTGTTACAATTAAAGTAGGTGTTTTCATCAATCACCCCTTCTTCTAAGGCAATCAATGCCTGTACCATTTTGAAGATGGATCCAGGGGGATAAGTAGCCATAGCTGGTCGGTTGAACAATGGCAAAAGACTATCTCGTGATAAAGCACCATAGTTCTTCCCAAGGAATCTTCCACTTAGCAGATTTGGATCATAGTACGGACTAGACACCATCGCAAGAACAGCGCCCGTATTAGGATCAATAGCCACTACACTTCCGCGCTTACCTTCTAGCAGCTTCTCTGCGTACTGTTGCAAATCAGCATCTAAGTCGGTATAAAGGTTTTCGCCAGCAACTGCTACTGAATCCAAGCTGCCGTCTCTAAACTTTCCCTTTTCGATGCCTCTTACATTAACCATTTTGTATTTGACACCTCGCTTGCCACGTAGGTCATTTTCATAGGTTCTTTCAATGCCACTGATTCCAATATAATCTCCAGTAGAGTAGTAGTTACTGGTATCTCTTGTCAATTTTTCGCCACTGATCTCACCAATATATCCAAGGAGATGACCAAAACTTTTGGTTGGGTATGAACGCAAGGTTCTTGGTTGAAAGAAGAATCCTTTATGATCAATCAAGATATCTTGAAAGCGAGCAAAGTCTTCATTAGACAACTGCTTTAAAAAAACCTGAGGTGCAGATCTTGATCGCTCGGTCACTTCTTTGATGCGGCTTCTCAATTCTTCTACATCTAGTTCCAAGATCCTACAAAATTTTGCAGTATCAGGAATGGACATTTGTCGAGGGATGACCATCAAGTCAAACACTGGATTATTGTAAACCAAAAGCTGACCTTTGCCATCAAAGACTAAACCCCGATAAGGATATTGAGCTACAGAACGCATCACATTCTTGTTGGCCGCAGATCGATAAGTTTCATCTAGAATCTGAAGTTGGAACAGCTTGCCTGCATACACCAAAGCGATACCAAGTACGAGGACTCTAAAAAACCAGATTCTGCTAAATGAATTCACGGGAGCGAGATCTAGAGAAAAGAACTTGAATGATTACGACGCCAGCAAAAGTAAAAAGTGTACTACTAACAATTTTACTCAAAGTGGAAAAGAAGAAGCTCCAATTGCCCAATTCAATAAAGAACAAGGCAAAGTGATGAACAAAGATCAAAGGCAAACAAAGTAAGGCAAACCGTTGGAATCCAATGCGAGAAAGCGAGACCTGATAATGAAAGTCGTCTGTCTTTTTTGGAAGAAAATTTATCAGAGGCTGCCTTAAGAACATGAAAAGAACCGAGGCAGCTGCATGAATTCCGAGACTATCATAAAATAGATCTATTGTAAACCCCATTGCAAAGGCCAGTAGTAACTGAAACACTCGATCAATGTCTAAAGGAATGCTTATTAAAAAGGAAATGTATACGAAACAGAAGGCAATATTGAATAAGGCGACGTGCTTCATCAGCAACACTTGAAACAAAGCGATCACTACAAAAGAAATAACTAGTATTGCTATGCTTCTTCCCATTATTCCAATATCTGAGATTCAATCAAAGTACGTTCATTTTTCAAGCTATCATATAGTATGTACACCGTTGAGATGCTATTGAAATCAGTGCTAAGATCAATTTTGATGTCATAGAATGTAGCGCCTTCATCAATTTTGACTTCTGCAACCTTGCCAATCATGGCACCAGGGGGATAAATCGCATTGTAACTTGAAGTAACAACCGTGTCACCAACACTCGGGTTGAAGTGACGGGGGACATGGATGAGGCTTCCAAATTGTGCATCTTCCCCATCCCAAGTAGTAGAGCAAAGAATATTCTCCCTCTTAATCACCGAAGAAATTAGCACTTCACTATGCAGCAAAGAAACAGCTAGGGAGAAATGTTCTGAAACACTGTAAACACGGCCTACAATTCCTTCTGGCCCAATGACTCCCATGCCTTCAGCCACTTGATCTAGCCTTCCTTTGTCAAGTGTTAAATAATTATTGGTCAACATGGTAGAGTTGTTGATCACATTTGCTGCTCTAAATTCAAATTGATAGGTCACTTCATTCAAGGCTGGCAAAGCACTAGAATCATAAAGAAAAGCTTGCTCTTTGAGCCTCAGTTCTGCCTCTTCTTTTAGTCTACGAACCTTATCCAGCTCGTCTCTAAGAATTCCATTTTCTGAAACTAATGTCTTATTCTGCTTCTCAAGATTGAAATAAGAAGCGAAAGACTGACTGGTTTGATTTATTGAAGCAACAACCGAATTAGATGAATTTAAGAAAGTAGATTGATGATACCGATTGTGGTTAACAATCAAAATGAAGCAAATCGCTTCGAGAATAAAGAAGGCTAGGATAATCCGTATTCTAAAAAGAAACCTAAACAGACTAATCATAACTCACCTTCTCTTCTTTAAGATAGGAAGATTTCCTTTCTCAAGGAATTTCTAAATCATCAATGTATTATGTCAATAAGACTGGCTTATACTTTTCCAGATTAGCAATGGCTCTCCCGGTTCCTCTAACTACAGCCCTTAATGGATCTTCTGCAACATGTACCGGTAACTTTGTCTTAAGTGAAAGTCTCTTGTCAAGGCCCCTTAAAAGCGCTCCACCCCCTGTAAGATGAATACCGTTGTCATATATATCTGCAGAAAGCTCTGGAGGAGAAATTTCTAGTGCTTTCAAAACTGCATCTTCAATCTTTGAAACTGATTTGTCAATTGCGAAAGCAATCTCTGAATAGGAAAGACGAACAACTTTTGGTATACCCGTCATCAAGTCACGGCCCCTAATTTCATACTCTTCTGGAGGATCATCAAGCTCAGTAAGTGCAGCTCCAATTTCAATCTTAACGCGTTCTGCCGATCTTTCGCCTACAAGTAAATTGTGTTGGCGACGCATGTAATCAAGAATGTCCTTATTGAAGCTATCTCCCGCAACTCTGATCGATTGGTCGCACACAATTCCAGAAAGCGCTATTACCGCAATCTCTGTGGTACCTCCTCCGATATCAACAATCATGCAACCGATTGGCTGTGAAATATCGATCCCAATTCCTATTGCAGCTGCGATAGGCTCTTGGATCATGAATACTTCTTTAG
The DNA here is from genome assembly GCA_947561585.1 of Caprella mutica. NCBI lineage: Eukaryota > Metazoa > Arthropoda > Malacostraca > Amphipoda > Caprellidae > Caprella > Caprella mutica. The sequence goes on along the minus strand of CANNZV010003215.1, from coordinate 24,833 downwards.
CACCCGCGTGTTCTGCTGAATCTCTTACCGCTCTTTTCTCAACTTCAGTGATTCCTGATGGTATACAAATAAGCATGCGGTGTGATGCTGGTAGAAATCTACTTCTTCCATCATTGATCATTTTGATCATACCACGTATCATGTGCTCTGCAGCATGGAAATCAGCAATCACACCATCTTTCAAAGGTCTAATGGTTCTGATGTTCTCATGAGTTTTCTCGTGCATCATCATAGCCTCACGACCAATGGCGATCACTTTCTTGGTAGTTCGATCTTGTGCAATGATCGACGGTTCATCGACTACAATCTTGTCGTTGTGTATGATCAGAGTGTTTGCCGTACCTAGATCTATGGCAATGTCACTCGAGAAAAAGTCAAATAAACCCATGTTTCAAGTAGAATTAGAACCTGTCACGAAGATAGCAGAATAAAATTGCAGTATTTCGATATTGTATTGGAAATTTTACTCAGATATTAAATAAATAGTACTAGTGTTTGAAATGTCTAACTCCAGTAAATACCATTGGAATCTTATGGGCGTCGCAATAGTCGATGGAAAGCTGATCCTTTATTGACCCACCTGGCTGAATTACAGCGGAAATTCCTGCCTCGTGTGCGATTTCAACACAATCTGGAAAAGGAAAAAATGCATCTGACGCCATTACAGCTCCATTCAAATCAAAGCCAAATTGACCGGCCTTTACAATGGCTTGCTTTAAGGCATCAACACGACTAGTTTGACCTACTCCTGATGCTAGTAATTGCCCATCTTTGGCCAGAATTATAGTATTAGATTTGGTATGCTTACAAACTTTCGAAGCAAATAATAAGCTTTCTATTTGGCTGGTTGTTGGCACTTTATTGGTGACCACCTTTAGGTCTCCGGCAACATCTGTTTTAAGATCGCGGTCTTGCTCGATAACTCCATTTAATAAGCTTTTGAACTGTGTCTTTGTTTCCAAGTTCTGCTTCTTTATGAGTAGAATTCTCTTCTTCTTAGTTTGAAGAATTGTTAATGCTTCAGGCGTAAAACTAGGGGCAATTAGAATTTCAAAAAACAGCTGATTGATTTCTTCAGCTGCAGCTTGATCTACTTCAATTGAGCAGGCAAGTACTCCTCCAAATGCTGAAATCGTATCGGCAGCAAACGCTCGTTGATAAGCGTCTTTGGCATCCTTACCAATCGCTATCCCACAAGCGTTGGTATGCTTCATAATGACAAATGCTGTTTCGTCTTGAAACTCTTCAATCAAACAAACAGCTGCATCAATGTCTACAAGATTGTTGTATGAAATTGCTTTACCATGAATTTGGTCAAACATCTCTGATAACGGACCATAGAAAACACCTTGCTGATGTGGGTTTTCACCGTACCTCAATACTTGAGCTTCTGAGTAACTGCTTCTAAAAGTCTTAATCTCTTGGTCTTCATTGAAATAATTGAAGATTGCAGTATCGTAATTTGATGAAGTGGCAAAGGCATGAGCAGCGTATCGTTTTCGATCGGCAAGCGTAATTTGTCCGTTGTTGCTCTCCAATAATCCCAGCAAGTCTTCATATAACGACATACTTGGAACGATGAGAACATCCTTGAAATTTTTTGCCGCTGCTCTGATCAATGCAATACCTCCAATATCGATCTTTTCGATGATATCAGCCTCTGGAGCTCCCGAAGCTACAGTAGCTTCAAACGGATATAAATCAACAATAACCAAGTCTATTTCAGGAATGCCGTATCCTGCAATTTGTTGGTTGTCACCTTCATGATCTCTTCGCGAAAGGATCCCTCCAAATACCTTGGGGTGAAGCGTCTTTACTCGGCCACCTAGAATCGAGGGGTACGAAGTGAGGTCTTCTACTGGGACGACGCTTACACCTTTGGCCTCGATAAACTTTTGAGTTCCTCCTGTAGAGTAAATGGTTGTACCCATAGCTTTTAGCTTTTCAACTATTGGGCCTAGACCATCTTTATGATAAACAGAAATTAGGGCAGACTTAATGCGCAAATCAGACATTTTGAGGTAGTAAAATGAGTAAATGCAAAAATACTTAATTTAGGTTGTTCGCCAAGCGGTCGATGTGACTATGCGTTGTCTTTATCACTTTCTTCGATCAAAAGACTTTCAATAGCTCGAGGAAAGAAAAAGTGTTCCAGTTTTAAAACCTTTCTAGCAATATCTTTTGGACTATCTGATGGTTCTATTGGGCACCTTGCCTGCAAGATAACTTGGCCTTTGTCATATTCAGAGTCTACGAGATGAACGGTTAGCCCGCTTTCTCTTTCGCCATTGTCTTTTACTGCTTGATGCACATGGTGTCCATACATGCCTTTGCCTCCATACTTTGGCAATAATGCTGGGTGAATATTAACAATCTTTCCAACATAGCTTTCGATGAGATTTGCTGGTACCAACCAAAGGAAACCTGCTAGAATTATCCAGTCTGCGTTTAGATTTTTCAGCTGGTTCAAGACCTCTTCACTTTCGTAGAATTCTTTTCTGGCGAAAGTAAAAGAAGGCACACCATATTCCTTTGCTTTCTCATGAACACCAGCTTTGGTGCGATTACAATAAACGGCAGCTACTCGACCTAGATCATGGTTTTGGAAATGCTCCATGATCTTTTGTGCATTTGAACCACCTCCCGAGGCAAATATTACAATGTTTTTCATTAGAAGAATATCATACTTAAAATGCCGCTCATCATCAGGTATTTACAATAGGTGCTTAGATCGCTAAAGTGCTTCCTAGTATCAGCTCTTTTCAATGTGTAAACAAATAAATAAACAGGAATTATCAAGAGCCCTGCATAAATACTAAACGTAAGATTACCGAGAAAAAAAGCAAAGACAAATAGTATGGCTAAAAACACAAGAGCCAAAACATAAAGTATGTCCTTGGTCTTTCGTATGCCAAAAACGATAGGCAAAGTACGACAGCCAAATTTCTTGTCTCCCTCCATGTCTTCAATATCCTTGATCACTTCTCTGATCAGCGTTACTGCAAAGGCAAAAACTGCAAATGATCCAATCAGGATATGATTGTGATTAAAGTATAGTGCTACAATCCAAATGCTTAAGGCAGTAAGACTTGCTACTACTAGGTTTCCTACAAGCGGCAAACGTTTCAGCTGATTTGAATACAACCACAACATAAAAGCCACGAGGAAATGAATCAATCCCAACTTCCAGGAAACATATGAAGCGATCGCAATTCCAATCAGGTTCAAACTGGTATGTAAGAACATGGCATGCCGTCGTCTTAGATGCGTTCCTATCACTACATCTTGTGGTTTGTTGACAAAGTCGATTTTTACATCGTAATAGTCGTTGATTAAGTACCCACAAAAGGTAATCAGAGCGGTAGACAAGGTAAGCAACCAAAATTTGTAGTCTGATAATAAAGTCCAGTCATTGGACCATTCATTGGCAAGAAAAACGGCAGTAAATACCTGGGTGCATACCAATATCAACAGGTTGTTCCACCTTGAAATTTTGATTATTGCTTCTATGAATTTGGATTGGGTCAACGTGTACTTCAGTATGATGGCAATTTCAGTAAGGAAGGGCTTAAATCAAAATTGAAGTTGATTAACAAGGAACAAAGATCCTTCAATTGATTACCAACCAGAATGTACGAGTTACGTAGTGCTTAAATAATTGAACACCCCAACAGATGAGTTCGGTTTAGCTGCTTTTTGCGAAAGTATATTAAAGCTTATGTAATGTTAATTAAGGTTAACACACATCAAGAATTTATATGACATCTTGTAGATTGTTGTATGTTCTCTAAAGAAACTCGAGTTGCCTTTACTTTTGGCTTGGTTACAATCCTGCTCCTTTTTGGTTCGGTGGCCTTTTGGCTGTATTCAGTATATCAAGAGAAGAGAGCACAAATCACAACTGAAAGGTCATACATCTTTGAAAGATCGTTCAATGTTATAGAAGACTCATTGATCAATGTGATCATAAAAGATGGCTTTACGGGTCATGATTCACAAGAAGGTTCTTTTCAAATGCGAATCGAAAGTGACGGAGAAATTGAGCAGATTAAGTTTGAGACCGGTACTGAATTCTTGACCAATCAAAGTGACTCTGTTGTTAGAAATATTAGCATCACCGTAAACAGTGGAGATACTACACGTCTAAGCCAATCGCTAAGAATGCTGCAGGCACTAGAGCCTAAGTGGAGCTCAAAACCAATCAGTGATACCACATTGATCTATCTGGTAGAAAAGGAATTCCAATCGGCATTGCAAATCAAAGGAATCCCAGCTACCAAAGTTCTTAAAACTGGTTCCACACTGGTTAAAAATCATCCAGAAATACCAACTGGGTTTATTCTCAACAAGATGATTCCCGAAATCATGTTCTCACTTTTGCTGTTGTCATGTGCTGGCTTGACCTTCTTTTTTGTAGGTAAAAGTCTGAAGAAACAAAAAGCACTGAATCGCTTAAAAGACGACCTCATCAGTAATATCAGTCACGAACTAAAGACCCCTATTTCGACAGTCAAAGTGGCATTAGAAGCTATCTCTGCCTTTGAGAGTAGCAACGAAGACAAGAGAGATGAGTATCTAGACATCTCACATCATGAGCTCAATCGCATATCGCTATTGGTCGACAAGGTGCTTAACATCAATCAGTTTCAGTCAAGTAGTGATCGAATAGCCAAACAAGAAATTGATCTTCTTAAAATCGTTGAGGTCACTATGGCTTCTTTTAACGTCTTAATTTCCCAGAGAGGAGGGAAGATTGATCTGATTCAAGAAGGTTCAAACTTCAACATTCTGGGAGATGCACTTCACTTGAGTAATGTTATTTACAACTTGATTGACAATGGCATCAAGTATAGCAGTGGTCATCCCGAGATTACCATAAAACTCCTGGCCGAAAAGTCAAAGGTCCAGCTGTCGATTACAGATCAAGGGATCGGAATTCCAGATGTATACAAGGAACAAGTGTTCGAAAGGTTCTTTCGTATTTCAGGCGATAAACACACCCATAATGTTAAAGGCCATGGCTTAGGCTTGAGTTATAGCAGTGAGCTCATCAAGCAACATGGTGGCCAAATCACGGTTTCAGACAATCTCAAAGGTGGAAGTATTTTTACTGTGCAATTGAATAGAAAAGCATGATTAAGATTCTATATGTAGAAGATGAACTGTTCCTTGGAAAAATTGTAAAGGAAAGCTTAGAAGCTAAGGAGTTTAATGTTTGTATGGTTTCCGACGGCAGGTTGGTTTACGAAAACTATAAATCCTTCAGTCCAGACATTTGCGTACTAGATATCATGTTGCCTAACGTTGATGGATATGAATTGGCCAAACTCATTAGAAAAGATAACGAGCAGTTACCCATCATTTTCCTTTCGGCCAAGACTCAAACCAAGGATGTGCTGGAAGGCTTTTCTTCTGGAGGAAATGATTACTTAAAGAAACCATTTAGTGTAGAAGAGTTGGTGGCACGCATCCACAACCTTCTTCAAATCAAGAATAGCCGAACGGATAAGACTCAAAGTTTAGATGAGGTTATTGATGTTGGAAGCTACAAGTTTTTTCCGCACAAGTTTGAGTTGGTTTCACCAAGAGAAACCTACAAACTCTCTAATAGAGAAAAGGAACTGTTAGATATTTTCGCCAATCAGCAAAACCAATTGATTCAACGTTCTGAGATATTGAACAAGGTTTGGAAAGACGATTCATTTTTCAATTCGCGCACCTTGGATGTCTACATTAGAAAGCTAAGGAATTACCTCAAAGACGATGAGCGCTTACAGATTAAAACGGTCAAAGGCGTAGGGTATTTGTTTGTGGTGTAAGGGGTAGGCGACTGGCTTTTTTCTTAGGCATGTTGCGTAAAGCATAGAGCGAAAAGCCTTTTTTCACCTCAATTGCTGTCCAATAGTAAAATGGAATTGACTGCCGCTTGGATCTCGTTGTCCTGGCAATTTATCAAAGCCATATGCCCAGTCAATACCTATCAAACCAAACTGAGGCATAAATATACGGGCTCCTAGACCAGCAGATTTGTACACGTTAAAAGGATCATACTCACCATAGTTGTTCCAAGTATTACCGCCTTCGACAAAACCCAGAAGAAAAATTGTTGCACCAGGATTCAAAGATACCGGGTATCTCATCTCCATGGTGAACTTACTGTATGCAAGTCCACCTCTTACGAGCTCAGCATCTTGTGGAACTATAGAGTTATCTTCGTATCCTCTTAGTCCAATAATCTCGGTGCCTAGGAGGAAAGAGCCAAACTGGCCTCCCATACCAGAACCTCCCATCCAGAATCTTTCAAATGGTCCAAACCCTACTTTACCACCATACTTACCTATGAATCCCAAGTTGGTTTTTGCATGTAGCACAAATTTTCCAACAAATGGTGTAAACCAAGAAGCATCAAACATGGTCTTGTGATACTCTAAGAATTTAAACTTTTCATTGTTACCGATCTCAGCATAGTTCTTCTTGTTAAGCGCCGAATAAGGGGGAGTCAAGTTAATTGACAAGGCAAGCGACGAGCCGCTCCTTGTAAAGGTTGGATTATCAAGACTATTCCTTGAAATGACTGTATTTAAAGTAATGGAGTTTGAGACTCCAGTACCGTTTTCGAAAATTGATGCAAAAGTAGAGTTGCGGTCTAAATCATATCTTAGAAACTGTAAGCTATTGCTCATACTAAAAAACTCGTCTGGCCATTTCAGACGCCGACCAAAACCCACTGTCATTCCAGAAACTTTCAAGCCACCAAGGTCTTCCTGAGTTTGGGCGAAAATATCTCTTTGAGTTGAGTGATTAAGACTTACAGTTAGAGAATGTGGCTTTTTCCCTCCTAACCATGGTTCCATAAATGAGGCTGTATAAGACTTAAAGGCGCTTCCATTAGCTTGCAGCTTCAACGACAGCTTCTGACCATCTCCTACTGGTAGAGGGTTCCAATTCTCCAGATGAGGAATATTTTTAACTGAGAAGTTATTAAAGACCAATCCAAAAGTTCCTACAAAACCGTAGAAGCCTCCCCAGCCACCAGATAGTTCAATTTGATCGCTTGGTCGCTCAGTTACGAGGTAATGTATATCTACTGTGTTATCAGCAGGATTAGGTATAGGCTGTACATCAAGAGTCTCGGGGTCAAAGTATCCAAGTGCACTTAGTCTCAGTCTTGAATTAATCAACTTCCTTCGGCTGAAAAATTCGCCAGGACGAGTTGTGATTTCCCTCATGATCACGTGATCATTGGTTCGGTCATTACCCTTGATTACAACGTTTTTGATTCTTGCTTGCTTACCTTCATTGATACGCATTTCAATGTCAATGGAATCATTTTCGATTCTGGTCTCAATTGGCTCGACCCTGAAAAATAGATATCCATTATCTAAGTAAAGTGAGTTGATATCAGGTGTTCCATCTGGATTAAAGCTCATACGTTTGTTAAGCTTTTCTAGATCATAAACATCACCTTTATCGATACGTAATACATCTTGTAGTGATTTGTCGGAATACACATAGTTTCCAACCCACTTGATATTTCTGAAGTAATGCTTGTTGCCTTCATCAACCGTCAAATAAACATCGATCAGATCATCATCGATACGCACCATACTATCACTTACAATCGAAGCATTTCGATAACCCTTGGAATTATAGAAAGCGATGACCGCGTCTTTATCTTCATCAAAAGTTTCATTGCTAAACTTAGAGCTCTTAAAGAAGTTAAGCTTCATGTTGTCATTGATGTACTGCTTCACAGTATTGACATCAGAATCATATTTCTTGGTCATAAAATTGGCAAGGTCCCTTGGTTTAGAACCTGTTACTCCATTTGCCAATCTTAAAGGCAACCAAAAGCGAAGGTGCTCATTAGTGCCCTTCATCTTTCTTTTAATCTTTGCACCGTAAATGTTTTTGTTTCCTGAAAGGAAGATGCGATTGATTCGCACTTTTTTGCCTTTGTTAACTTTTACTTTTAGCTCTCTACCATTGGCCTGGTTATCATCTTTTACTTCAACAAGGTCAACTTCAGTAAATAAGAACCCTTTCTCTATAAAGTATTTCTTAACAGTAGTTTCAACGCTCTTAATTAAAGACTTACTCAGTACCCTTCCTCTTAGAAGATCTACTTTGTCTTTCAATTCAGATTCTTGGGTTGAGTTTATACCTTCAAAGGTATATCGTGTCAATCGCGGGTTTTCGGCAAGCTTGATAACAAGTGAAATCTTATTCCCCTCTACCTTGGAGGCATAAATTCCTACATCTCCCGTAAGCCCTTGCTTGAATATTTTCTTAATGGCTCCTGAAATGGCTTCTCCAGGTATGCGCACAACATCTCCTACCTTTAAACCCGATACCGATATCAGTGCGGTCTCGTTTAAAGTTTCAATTCCAGAAACTTTAATCTCTGCAATTTCGTAATTCTTGGGATTGCTGTAATCGAGGCTGAGCATAGTTGTATCGGTTGGGTTTCCGAGCATCTTGCCATACTTAATTTGACTTAATACAGAGATGCCGCTCAACAGAAGTACAATCAATAATAAGCTCTTCTTCATAACCCATAGTTTGTTTGGATAGTCCTAACAAATAGGTCATCATCAAACCTATTCCTAAACTAGCATCACAAGCTAGCCCAAAGTCTAAAACTCTTTTATTAATAGATGTTAAAGAGTTTTAAGAGATGTTAAAGGAATAGCCATATGAAGTTAATTCTAGTTAAATGGGCTGGAGCCGCGCGCAAAGTCTTCCAAATATTAAGACTCGATACCAGCTTTAAGGTCTTGATAAATCTTCGATGTGCAGTAGAAAAAGGACAAATAAAAAACCACGCTACTGCTAGCGTGGTTTGTCCAATTTTTAGTGCTGTCCAAGGCACTACAATTTAGTGTACTTTTTATCGGCTTTCATTTAGGTCCTTACTCTGTAGCAATTCCCAATTTAGTCAAAACTAAGTTTGACACGTCAAACTGATCGTCCGCATAAAGCAAGATCGGAGATGACATCACATTGGTATTAAGGATGTGAGTAAACCCGTTGTCTTTAGCTACTTGATCAATTGCATTCTGCACTTTAGTAAATGCTGGCTGCAACAATTCAATTTGCTTTTTCTGCATTGAGGCTTCTGCATCTTGAGAAAACTGTTGGATAGAATTCTGCAAGTTTTGCAATTCTCTTTCCTTGTCTGCTCTGATAACATCAGTCATAGCTGCTGCTCCTGCTCTGTAAGTCTCCATTTTACCTTCAAAGTCTTTAACCTTTGATTGTAATTGTGACTGCAGTTGCGTTTCGTAAGACTTTAGTTCTGCCTCAATCTGCTTTTGTTCTGGTAATTTACTTACTAGAAAATCTGTGTTTGTGTAGCCTATTTTAATGGTCGTCTGTGCTTGCAAAGACATTGCACCCATTACAAAAGCTACAACTAAAAATAAACTTCGTACCATGGTTATTATATTAATCGTTTTGTATTGTATCGTCATCATCACCCAAACCGAGTTCTTCTAAAACGAAGTCGGTATAATCGTGTCTGGGATCAGTATAAATCATATTTATATCACTGGCTTTGTCAAACATTATAGCTATTCTTTTGGATTTGACGACCCGTTCGATCGCCGCATAAACTTCATCCAAAACTGGTGCCATAAGTTCTTGTTTCTTCAGGAAATAAAGACCTTCTGGTCCAAATACTTTGTGTTGATAAGCTTGTGATGCTTCCTCTTTAGTTGCAATCTCAGCTTGTCTTTTCGCCTTTAATTCAGCGGTTAAAAGAACATCCTCAGTCTGCAATGCAAGAGACAAATCAGCTACTTCTTTCAACAACACATTTATTTCCTTCTGCCAATCACCTGCTACCTTGTCAATCTCTGTTTGCGCTTCTTTATACGTCTCCAATTTGTCGAGTATAATATTGGAATCAACATATCCAATCTTTTGCGCAAATGTCACTTGACACGTGAACAGTATTACAATAAGTATGCCTAAATGTTTCATGGTACAAAATTTCATTATCTAAGTTGTTGCCCGATTGTAAAGTGGAACTGACTCCCACTTGCATCAAGCTGACCTGGCAAATTATCAAAGCCATATGCCCAGTCAATACCTATCAAACCAAATTGGGGCATGAAAATACGTGCTCCCACTCCAGCCGATTTGTAAAGATTAAACGGATCATACTCAGAGTAATTGTTCCAAGTATTGCCACCTTCGACAAAACCTAGAAGAAAAATTGTTGCACCAGGATTCAGAGATACCGGGTATCTCAGCTCCATGGTAAACTTACTATATGCTAATCCCCCTCGCACTAAATCAGCGTCAATAGGAACTATCGAATTATCTTCATATCCCCTCAAACCAACAATTTCGGTGCCCAATAGGAAAGAGCCAAACTGACCTCCCATTCCTGAACCACCTAACCAAAATCTTTCAAACGGCCCAAATCCCACCGCATCGCCGTACTTACCAATAAACCCAAAGTTAGATTTGGCATGCAATACAAAGTCACCTACCAATGGAGTAAACCACGAAGCGTCAAACATGGTCTTATGATATTCTAAGAACTTAAACTTCTCGTTGTTACTGATCTCATCATAATTCTTACTATTCAGCGCCGAGTAAGGTGGCGTTAAATTAAAGGATAAAGAAAGCGAAGAACCGTTTCTAGTGTATGTTGGATTATCAAGGCTATTTCTCGATATAACAGTATTCAAAGTAACAGAATTTGCAACTCCAGTACCGTTTTCAAAAATGGCTGCGAAAGTACCGTTTCTATCTAGATCATATCTCAAGTACTGAAGACTGTTTGACATGCTAAAGAACTGATCAGGCCATCTTAGTCTACGACCAAGGCCCACTGTTATTCCCGAAACTTTAAGTCCGCCAAAATCTTCGTTTGTAAAGAAAGAAACAGATCTCTGAACAGAGTGATTTAGGCTCACTGTCAATGAGTGGGGTTTCTTTCCTCCTAGCCAAGGCTCCATAAAGGAAGCCGTATAAGATTGGAATTGCTTTCCATTAGCTTGTAGCCTCAAAGAAAGTTTCTGACCATCACCTACTGGTAGTGGGTTCCATTTTTCTAAATGAGGAATATTTTTGACTGAGAAGTTATTAAAGACCAATCCGAAAGTTCCTACAAAACCGTAGAAGCCTCCCCAACCACCTGAAAGTTCAATCTGGTCACTTGGTCGCTCAGATACGATGTACTCAATGTCCACTGTGTTGTCAGCAGGATTAGGAATCGGATTCATCTGGAATGTCTCCGGATCAAAATAACCAAGTGCATTCAATCGCTGTTGCGTCTGAATGAGGGCTCTTCTACTAAAGAAGTCTCCTGGAAGGGTTGTGATTTCTCTTCTGATCACATGATCATTGGTACGATCATTCCCTTTCACAATTACCCTGTTGATTCTTGCTTGCTTACCTTCATTGATACGCATTTCAATGTCAATGGAATCATTTTCGATTCTGGTCTCAACTGGCTCGACCCTGAAAAACAGATATCCATTATCTAAGTAAAGAGAGTTGATATCAGGTGTTCCATCTGGATTAAAGCTCATGCGTTTGTTAAGCTTTTCTAGATCATAAACATCTCCCTTGTCGATACGTAATACATCTTGTAGTGATTTGTCGGAATACACATAGTTTCCAACCCACTTGATATTTCTGAAGTAATGCTTGTTGCCTTCATCAACCGTCAAATAAACATCGATCAGATCATCATCGATACGCACCATACTATCACTTACAATCGAAGCATTTCGATAACCCTTAGAATTATAGAAAGCAATGACAGCGTCTTTGTCTTCATCAAAAGTCTCATTGCTAAACTTAGAGCTCTTAAAGAAGTTTAGCTTCATGTTGTCATTGATGTACTGCTTTACAGTATTGACATCAGAATCATATTTCTTGGTCATAAAGTTGGCCAGGTCCCTTGGTTTAGAACCAGTTACTCCATTTGCCAATCTTAAAGGCAACCAAAAGCGAAGGTGCTCATTGGTGCCCTTCATCTTTCTTTTAATCTTTGCTCCGTAAATGTTCTCGTTTCCTGATAGGAAGATGCGATTGATACGTGCTTTTTTGCCTTTGTTAACTTTTACTTTTAGCTCTCTACCATTGGCTTGGTTGTCATCTTTTACTTCAACAAGGTCAACTTCAGTAAATAAGAACCCTTTCTCTATAAAGTATTTCTTAACAGTAGTTTCAACGCTCTTAATTAAAGACTTACTCAGTACTCTTCCTCTTAGAAGATCTACTTTGTCTTTCAATTCAGATTCTTGGGTTGAGTTTATACCTTCAAAGGTATATCGTGTCAATCGCGGGTTTTCGGCAAGCTTGATAACAAGTGAAATCTTATTCCCCTCTACCTTGGAGGCATAAATTCCTACATCTCCCGTAAGCCCTTGCTTGAATATTTTCTTAATGGCGCCTGAAATGGCTTCTCCAGGTATGCGCACTACATCTCCAACCTTTAAACCCGATACCGATATCAGTGCGGTCTCGTTTAAGGTTTCAATTCCAGAAACTTTAATCTCTGCAATTTCGTAATTCTTGGGATTGCTGTAATCGATATTGGACGTACCTGTATCGTCAGAGCTCCCCAGAATCTTGCCATACTTAATTTGGCCAAATGTGGTGCTACTGCTTAGCAGCGTGCTGCCCAACAGAAATACAATCAATAGTAAGCGAAGCTTCATCATAAACCTCCAATTTGTTCACTTGTCATACCAAATCGTCTTTCTCTGTTTTGATAAGCCGATAATCCTTGGTATAGGTGTTCTTTCCTAAAATCTGGCCATAGAACCGGGGTAATATATAACTCGGTATATGCCAGCTGCCACAACAAGAAATTAGAGATTCTCATTTCGCCACTGGTTCTAATCAGTAGTTCTGGATCTGGTATATCTCCTGTATCGAGATATTTACCAAATAGCTTCTCATCTATTTCTTGCTTTTCAATTTTTCCCTCAGTCACGTCATTGACTAAAGTTTTCACTGCATTCAGGATGTCCCACCTGCCACTGTAGCTCAATGCCAGTGTTAAAGTTAACCCTGTATTTGAACTCGTCTCCTCAATTGCCTCCTTCAAATTTGCTCTACCCTGCTCTGGCAAGTCTTTCAAGTTGCCAATTGCATTGAGTTTCACATTATTTTTTTGCAAAGTAGGGACTTCTTTTTTTATGGTTCGCACCAACAAATTCATTAGTCCTGCTACTTCAGCCTTAGGCCTATTCCAGTTTTCAGTGGAAAAAGCATACAAGGTGAGAAATTTAATTCCTAATTCAGCACATCCTTCAGTTACTTCACGTACAGACTTTACAGCATACTTATGGCCAAACAATCGGGGTGAACCCTTCTTTTTGGCCCATCTGCCATTACCGTCCATGATCACTGCAACGTGCTCAGGTAAATTCTCTAGATCTAAATTATGCTCCATTGTTGGGTCGCCCTTTTACAAAGTCGCGCAAATTAGAAAAATGAGTTTGCAATTTATATTATTTAAGCCAGCTTTTTATCTGGCTCGTCGAAGGGGTGCGTTAAAGTTTGTTAAGAAACGGCGTACGGGACACTGGGAACTGGACGATTTGTAGTGAAATGAAGTAGCCTAGCGCTAAACCGTAAGGCTATCCTTTCCATTTCGGGGTTAACACCCCTACAGTATCGTTGAAAAGAAAAATGTCATTATGAGCCATCTTTGTGGTAGCACCACTTTCTGCTTAATATCTCGCTCATCTAAGTCCTTAGTCCTTGAGGTGTAGCCGATTCTCCTTTGTGAGAAACTTTATATCGTACTGCAAGCCTAGCGCTAAACCGCAAGGCTATCCTTTCCATTTCGGGGCTAACACCCCTAAAGTATCTTTGAAAAGGAAAATGTCATTCTAAGCCAGCTTTGTGGTAGGACCACTTTCTGCTTAATATCTCGCTCATTCAAGTCCTTAGTCCTTTAGGCGTAGCCGACTTTGCTTTGCGAGAAACTGCAGAGAGAGCCTAAGCTTAAAGCTTAAGCCCTGAACCTAAAAACGTCCAGCCGCAGCTTTCTTTTTCTTGATGCTGTTGAAGTTGAACGGACAAGGAACTGTCCAGAACGTATAAGAAACGGTGATGCTGGCCATATAATACCAGTCATTGGTTTGGTCATTACCGTATTGAAAGTCCTTGGTATTGATATCTCCGCCAGAAAGATTGTCTAGATAATCAGTGAATGTTTTTCTTGCACCTGCTTCGATACCTACTTCAAACTGTTTGCCAAGCATATATGTCATACCCAGCCCGAATGGAATCATTGGCTGAACGCGGCTACCTTGCTCATCACCTTCTAGAGCTTCTCTTCCCTTAATTGAAAACAAACCACCAACCCCTACATAGACGTAAGGTGAAAATCTTATTAAAGAACCTTCGGCCTGATAGTCAAGGAAATAGTACTCAAGCATTCCTGAGGCTTCAGTAACCGAAATGTCAAAAGATGCATCACGGGTTGCAGCAAAGGCATCAAGTGGGTTTGTATCGCTGTTCCCAAACTGTCCATATGCAAAGTTCAACCTACCAGTAACAGCTGGCGAAAAATTGGCGCGATAAAATACCTGAAATGCCACTCCAATATCAGTGGGGTCTACTTCTCTTTCTAGCTCACCGGTGTAAGACATAGCACCAAAGCCAACACCTAACTCATTATACTGAGCACTGCTGTCAGTAGCGACAAACAATATCAAAAAGCAAAAAGCAAAAAATCCCTTCATTAAAACAGTAGTTCCTTCAGATGTATGGAACGTCTTTCGGTTCTCTAAATTGCTCAATTGCGATAATCTAGGCCCCAGTTCAGCTTCTTTCTCAAAGTATCTAGGAAATTGTATTCATTGACCTTTATGAGATGCACTTTGTTTTCTTCTTTTCTCACAACAAGCTTCACATTGCTTTCAACCACCCTGCTTCGGGAATCAAGCGTGACCAGGTAATTTTTATCTCTTCCTTCAATCTCAAAAGAAAGCACACTGGAATCAGAAACGATTATTGGACGTGCATAAAGATTATGTGGGCTTACTGGGGGTAATGACAAAGTTATTGGAATGCGGTAAAACCAAAGGTCCTCCACAACTTAGCGAATAGCCCGTCGATCCGGTAGGTGTTGAAACAATTAAGCCATCGGCCCAGAAAGAGTTCAGAAAATCACCATCTAAATAAGCATGTACCGTAATCATTGAAGAACTGTCTTTTTTCAAGATTGTAAAATCGTTAAGGGCGTAGCTTTCGTCCCCAAAGAGTTCTTTTTGATTGGACTCCAACTTGATCATAGACCTCAACTCGATCGTATGGTTGTTAGAAAAGACTTCATTAAGCGCGCTCCCAATATTTTCTTTTGGAGTTGTTGCTAGAAATCCCAGGCGGCCAGTATTGATACCTAAAATGGGTACGCGTTGATTAGACACATAAGTGACCGTATCTAGCAATGTACCATCGCCACCAACACTTAAGATCATCATGCAATTGCGTAGGTTATCCCCTTTGCGAAAAATTATAAATTCCGAGGATTGCATTTCGTATGCAGAAAGAGCCGACTCAAACTCATCAGATACCAAGATTTCAACTGCTTGCGCGCGCAGTCGATCAAAAATCTCTGTGATGTACTTCTTAACCTCCGGCTTAAATCTTCTTCCGTGAATTGCTACTTTCATCCACTAAGTATTGATATTGGGGATTATTCCCTGTAGTGAGTTTTCTTTTCCTGATTCCGTAAAGAATGCGGAATTTAGAAAAAAAAGGTCAAATACCTAAATATTTAAAGAGGTGGTCCATGCGCTCTTGTTCATCAAAAGCAGTATTGGATTCTTCGTGAAATCTTGCAACGATACGATACCCAAATCGCTCCAAAGTCTTTACGACTGCAGTAAGCTCGAGTTTGTTAAGTTTCAAGGTAAGCTTGATTTGATCTGGGTCTCGAGGATCGCTTTGAATATTGGAACTCAAGATCTTTACATTATCTTCTTCAATGAGCCTAGAAATCTCGGCCATTGAATAATCAATCATTTTAAGAGCGATCACCAAAATCCCTCCAGAATGTTGCACTGAGATACTTTGCGAAAGAGCGTTGATCGTATCCTCCACGGTAATGACGCCTAAGAACATATCCTCGTCATCCAGAACTGCAACCGAATTGACGTTTTGCTCTGAATTTAACTTGATGATATCATAAAAATGCTGGTTTTGGTGCACTTTGGACTCATTTCCAATTAATACGAAATCCTTTACCGTACGATCAGAAATCCAATCTTCAGAAATCATACTTTGCGAGATAAAGCCTCTAAACCTGCCTTTCTCTGCAACTGGAAGTTCTTTTACTCTAAGCTCCTCGAGGATTGACATCACTTGCGGAATATCATCATCTAGGGACAAAGAGGGAATCATCTGATTAATAAGTTCTTTCGCAATCATACCAACATTTCCTTTGAGTCTAAAAAATCATCTAAGATGAGGTTGAACTCATGTGGCCGCTCCATCATTGGCGCATGGCAACACTTGTCAATAAACCTCAATACTGAACCTTTGATGTGCCGATTAAACTCGTGCGCAACCAGTGGTGGAGTGATGGTATCATTGAGGCCCCATATTAATAACGTAGGAACCTGTATTTTAGTTAGCTCATCTGCCATATTATGTCTTTGAGCAGATTTTGCCATCCACACTATGCGCAACGCTTTGGGAATATCGCTGGTAATTGCAAAGATTTCCTTGATGAACGCATCATCAACGGTATCAGGATCATAAAAGGTGTACCTCACACGCTCATCAACATAATCGAGACTTCCTCTTCTTGGGAATGAGCCCCCCATTTGGTTCTCAAATAGTCCTGAGCTTCCTGTTAGTACCAACTTCTTTACTTGCTCTGGAGCTTGTAAGGTCAACATCAAACCCAAGTGGCCACCTAAAGAATTACCCATCACGATCATTTGATCAAGATCCATGACTTTGATAAACTTTCGTACAAAATTGGTAAGACCATCTACGCCAGCTTCTTTTTTCGGTAAAGTATATATAGGTAGAATAGGAATGATCACACGATACTGTTCTTTAAAGTGATCAACAACGGCTTCCCAGTTACTCATTGCACCAAATAGTCCGTGAAGCAAGAGCATTACCTCTCCTGATCCTTCATCTATGTAGTTAAACTCGTCTTTGATGCGAATGCTATTGGCCATAAGTATATGATATCAATAAAATACGTCTTAATTAAACAAGCCGCAAAAATAGACACTTTATTCCGATTAGAAGAATAAAATAAAATTGAGAATCTTAA
This sequence comes from Caprella mutica, assembly GCA_947561585.1. NCBI lineage: Eukaryota > Metazoa > Arthropoda > Malacostraca > Amphipoda > Caprellidae > Caprella > Caprella mutica. Next base: position 7,558 of record CANNZV010003215.1, on the reverse strand, counting down.
TGATAAAAGTAAAGACTACGAAGATGTCCCATTTATCATTTCCATAATACCATTTAGCGTTTCTTTTAAGGCAGGAACAAGAGCCGAAGCAGTACTGATTACCCAATGAGCGACAGGCCTAACAATTTCAGCCATTGGTGAACCTGAGTTTCCAAATACAGCCCCTAAGTCTAGGTTGATCTTATCTGCTAAAAAGATGATTGCTGAACAAAAGAATGCCCACTTCAGTGCACCTAAGACCGAGCCGCCAATCTTGTCTAGGCCACCTAGGATTGTTTTATTTAAAACCTTTTTTAAAGATCTTCCTAATGCGCTTACAAGTGAAACCATCAACACCATAATCACCACAAATGTGATCAACGGAAAAAGTTTTGTTTTCGCCAAAACTAGGCTGTAGGATTCCCAAGATCCAGTGAAATACTTTGATCCCAAATAGGATAGCGACAATAACACCGATAATACCAAAAATTTCAGTTACAAGACCGGTCTTATAACCTCTCCATGCACCCCATAGTAGTAGGACTAGAATAATTATGTCTAGAATGCCCATAGTAATTATATCAAATTAGCTCAATAGTTGTTTTACAATCCCGGAAATCACTTTCCCGTCGGCCTTACCGGCCAATTCTTTACTGGCCATACCCATAACCTTTCCCATATCTTTCATGGAACTTGCACCCACTTTAGATACAATGCCTTTGACAACGGCCTCGATCTCTTCAGAAGAAAGTTGCTTTGGAAGGAACTTTTGAATGATGGCCAATTCTACCATCTCGTTGTCGTGTAAATCAGCTCTGTTTTGCTCTTTGAATATTTGAGCAGAATCTTTTCGCTGCTTGGCTGCTTTGGTTAGCAATTGCATTTCCCTTTCAGCACTAATGCCCTCACTGGCTCCTTTTTCGGTTTCGGCCAATAAAATCAGCGATTTGATCGATCGTAAAGTACGTAGTTCATCAACGCTCTTTGCTTTCATTGCGGCTTTAATGCCTACTTCAATTTGCTGCTTAAGACTCATTTGCTAATTTTAGATGGTATATGACTTCTATTTTGTTGATCTGCTGGTGAATGTTTACTAACTAAGCGTTCAACAACATTTTGATCGATCTCACCCCTTTGAAAGGGCCTAAATATAGACAAAATTGACCAAACTCAGTGTGAATATCAATAAGCTCGCTACGTTACGCAATGCGAGAGGTGGACAAAATCCAAATGTCGTTAAGTGGGCTATGGAGATCGAAAAGTATGGTGCAGATGGTATCACGGTTCACCCCGCGACCTGATGAACGACATATTACGGAAAAAGACGTTTATGGTCTGGCCAAGGTCGTAACTACCGAATACAACATAGAGGGATATCCAAATGAAAGGTTCATGAAGCTGGTAAGGGATACCAAACCTGCTCAAGCCACTTTGGTTCCTGACTCTCCAGAAGTACTTACTTCAAACGCTGGTTGGGATACCATAAAACATCAAGCTTTGTTGAAGGATATCATTGCCGAGCTCAAGTCCTATGGCGTGCGCACTTCCATCTTCTTAGACCCCGATCCCAAATTGGCCGCTGCTGCTGCATCTTGTGGAACTGATCGTATCGAGCTCTACACTGAGGCATATGCCACCAACTATCATGGAAATAGAAAGAAGGCCATTGCTCCTTACATATCAACGGCCAATGAGGCTATCGCCCATGGTTTAGAAATTAACGCAGGCCATGATCTTGACTTGGATAACTTAGCCTACTTTAGTCAGAATATTCCGAGTCTCAAAGAAGTCTCCATTGGTCACGCATTGATTTGTGATGCCTTAATTCACGGCATGGAAAAGACAATCTTGATGTACCAGTTTCAACTTAATAAGTAGCACTATACTTGCGTGCTACCATTTGAACATGGGTAATGGATTCCAAGGATGTGACAAACCGTACTTAAGGCCCTTCTTGAACAATTTCTGACGAAAATTAAGAGACGGGAAAGTCACTTTTAGAGCATTGTAGAATTCGGTATTTGCACCCATCTTAATCAGCCCTCCAGTCAAGTCGATCAGGTCGGCCTTGCGAAATGCTTCAGCCAATGGCTTTCCAGTTAACTTTGAGATGCTGTGATGGTGTAGTAGAATGAAGCTCAATTCTTCAGACCAAGCGCTCATGCCTTGGCTTTCTAAATAGGTAAGAAGCGCTGTGTTGGAATTTGAGAGGTAATTAAAATTGTCACTAACAAACAGGTCAAAGTCGTGGAACGCAGCGACTATGCTTAGTTTTTCCAGCCCCAATTGGTTCTTTGGCGACAGAAACCCTTTTGCCAGATTGAATACCCGGTAAACATGATTGTAGTAAGATCCCCAAGAGATATGGGGATGTTCCATTTTCCAGAGCTCAAAAAGATACTCGATCCTCTGGTTCTTGGTAACGATGAAGGAAGGGCGTTGAAAACTAATGAGACTCTTCTTGGCTCTTCTTTTCGCCAACATTTAGTTTGTCTGTAAAGCTAAGCGCTGAAACAAAACCCACCAAAATGATCACGATCCATAAAAATATATTGGCACCAAACCCTAAAGCTTCCATAATTCTTTTTTCAAATTAACGGCTCAAAAATAAGCTCAATACATCGGTTTTCAAAGTAATATCTACCCAAAGGAAGGTATTGAATCACAAAATTTCCTAGTTTGGCTTTTAAAGTAACTTGAATTCTTTGCCTTTGAAATCTTATAAGATCTCTTTAGTAGGAAGTGGCAATGTAGCCTGGCATCTAGCAACCGCTTTAGAAAACGCTGGTCATGAAGTTCTGGAGATATACAGTCGAACTCCAGCTCATGCAAAGGCGCTTATTGGCCGCCTATATAATACCCAGTATAAGTTGGATTTGGATTTCACAGATTCTGAAGCCGAAGTCATTATAATTGCCGTTAAAGACGATGCCATTTCGCACGTTGCTGAAGACCTGAAAGTCAATGAGGAAAACCATTGTGGCTCATACCTCTGGTTCAAAATCTGTGGCTGAACTTTCGTTACTTGCCAGAAAGAATTGGTGTCTTCTATCCGTTACAAACCTTTAGTAAGTCAAAAGAGCTGGATTGGAAAAACTTGCCCATTCTCATTGAATCTGATGATCGCAAGTCCCCGAAAAGCTCTTAAACAGATCGCACAAACACTTTCGCGTCATGTAAAGGAAGTCGACTACAAAGACCGTAAGGCCTTACATATTGCTGCAGTATTTGCCTGCAACTTGACCAATCACTTGCTCACGATCTCTGAAATGATATTGAATGAACGCAAGTTGGAACTGAACCTATTGGAACCATTGATCAGAGAAACGATAGAGAAAAGTTTATTGGTTGGCCAAGTAATGGCCAAACCGGACCAGCCATGAGAGGGTGATATGGAAGTCCTTGAAGCACATATGGACTACCTAAAGAAAAATAAAAAGATTGCGAAAATCTATCGACAGATTAGCCAGAACATTTTAGATACCTACCATTAATTTTGGCGAAAGTCAGTAATTAAGACTTTGGTACTGTCGAGTACTTCTTTTTACGGTTGGCAAAATAAACGCCAAGTAAGATCAAGAGAATAGCCATGTATTGCGCGGCATATAGTTTTTTCGCCATCCCAAATACCCCAACAAATCGCTATGACTGGGATCAAGTAGGTAACTGTGGAGCCAAAAACAGGATCGGTGCGATAAATCAGATAATTGAACACCAGCATCGCCATGGTAGTGCTAAACAAGGCGAGCCATGTAACGTATGAAAAAGCCTTCCAAGCATTTGGGTCTGTTTGCATGGTGTCAACAAAATCGGTAAATCCAAATAGTGAGACTGCAGCCAAGGGTACTAAAAAAGCTGATCGAGATTGAAGTCAGAGCCAAAGGGTTAACATCTTTTAATTTGAAACCGATCAGGTTACCATTGATGCTATAAATGACTGTAGCACCAATTATCAAAAGGCCCCAAAGATTGAAGCTCCCAAAATTCCAGTCGGCCCCAGCAAAGATCAAAAGGGCTACTCCTACAAACCCAAGAGCTAAACCTGTCATTTGCTGGCGTTCCATTTTCTGACTGAATATTAACACACCTGTCAATACTGTAAATAGGGGTGTACTGGCATTAAATACACCTGCCAAAGAACTGGCGATGTGTTGTTGGGCAATGGGAAAGATGAATGCAGGTAAATAAGTACCCGTTAATCCAATGTATATAATGATGATCCAGTTTGACCGCGAATGCCCTTTAAGATGCTTTAGACATATCGGAAGCAAGAACAAACCGGCAAGAACTATACGTATGTTACCAATCACGATGGGATCAAAAACGACCAGAGCCTTCTTAATTAAAATAAAGGATGTTCCCCAGATGAATGACAAGAAAATAAGAACGGCCCAAGGAAACCACGGCTTAAACTCGATTCTTTTGAATAAGCTAAGCATAAATCAAATGCTCATTTTTGAAAGTATGAGCAATTTCATCTAAAACTTCATACAAATCCTCGGCTTTATCAAGAGATACCAATTTGGTTCGATATGGTTTAAAGTGCGAAATGCCTCTAAAATAATTGGTATAGTGCCTTCTGGTTTCATAGATGCCACGGTGGTCCCCCTTCCACTCTAATGAAAGCCTTAAATGTTCTTTAGTGACATCGACGCGTTCTTGAATAGTAGGCGGTGCATGGTGCTCTCCTGTTTCACGGAAGTGCTTTATTTCTCTAAATACCCAGGGCGAACCTATAGAGGCGCGACCAATCATGATGCCGTCAACACCATATTTCTCTTTGTACAATACCGCTTTCTCGGGCGAATCGATGTCGCCATTGCCAATTATTGGAATATGAATATCGGGATGACTGGCTACTTCAGCGATTGGATCCCAGTTGGCCTCACCCTTATACATTTGCTTTCTGGTACGACCATGAATAGATAAGGCTTGGATGCCCACATCTTGCAAACGCTTTGCAACTTCTACGATCTTGATGGTGTTTTCGTCCCAACCCAATCTGGTCTTCACAGTTACAGGTAAGTTTACAGCATCGACAATTTCCTTGGTCATCGACTGCATCTTCGGTAGGTCTTGTAGAATTCCAGCGCCAGCGCCTTTACAGGCTACTTTTTTTACCGGGCAGCCGTAATTGATATCGATGATTTCGGGATTGGCCGCTTCAGCAATGGCAGCAGCTTGTCGCATGCTGTCAATATTGTTACCAAATATTTGAATACCCACAGGTCGTTCCTCATCGTAGATGTCGAGTTTTTCGACCGATTTCCATGCATCTCTAATGAGACCTTCTGATGAAATGAACTCGGTATACATCACGTCGGCACCATAGCGTTTGCAGAGTGCACGAAATGGCGGATCACTCACATCCTCCATGGGTGCCAGCAGTAAGGGAAAATCCCCAATATCATGCTTTCCGATTTTCATTTTCTTTTTCCTTTGGTCGAAATTGCTTTCTTTTGATCTAAGCAGCTTGCAAATTTAAAGGATTATGCCAATTAACGAGAATTTACCGCACATTTTCAAAAAAGTCGAGCCCTGGTTGGCCTTGATCATCATTGGGGTAATGTTTATGTCGCTCTTGTGATCAGTCAATTGTTGGTGGTTCCGATCATTGGTTTTGAAGACATTTTGTTGATTACCTCAAATCCAGATCAGGTAGAAGGTGGCAAGATGAAAATGTACTTGATACAAGGCCTTTCATCTGTCGCCGCATTTGCATTGGTACCTATCTTGTATCTGAGATGGTTGAGAAAACCTCACTGAAGGTGCTTTTTGCTCACACATTGCCAAATCGTGGCTTATATTGGGCCATATTTCTATTGGCAGTCATTGCAACAATGATGTCCAGCTCTGTTCTCGGAATTTGGAACATGAATATGGAATTGTCAGAAGGGATGCGAGAAATTGAATGGCTTAAGAATTTAGAAGATTGGATGAGATCAACTGAAGATAACTTGGCAGATCTCACAGCTTTCTTAACGACTTTTGATGGCATTGGAGATCTACTTGTTGCGCTTTTGGTCATTGCTGTCATTCCCGCAATTGGCGAAGAGTTACTGTTTAGGGGTTTAATTCAAAATATTTTTTGGAAGCTTCTTGGCAATCCTCATGCAGCCATATGGTTTTCTGCTTTTTCTGTTTAGTTTCCTACACCTTCAATTCTACGGCTTCTTTCCCAGGTTTGCACTTGGAGTTGCTTTTGGCTATATGATGTATTGGAGTGGAAACCTATGGATTCCGATCATTGCGCACTTTATCAACAATGGATTAGCCATACTATTGAGCTATTTTGGCTTGCTTGAAAGCGAAAGTGAAGTCCCAGACTTTGGTTGGCATTGCAACCCTAATTGCTACCATCGGAATTATGCTTTACTTTAAGAAACAAAACTTGATAGAGGAAGATGGAGTGGCCAAAAGTTTTTGATTCAGATAAGCTTCACAGAGCAGAGATAGTGAAAGCTGTCTTTGTTGATAGAGATATCAATTCGGTGATTGTTTCCAAGAAAGATTCAGTTTACGATAATTTTGGTTATCATCATGTTCATGTTGAACCAGAGAATGTAATGCTGGCATTAAAGATCATCCAAGACGAAATCAATTTTGACTAAATATCCCGATTTACGTGCTCGTTTCTTCACTGCGATTGTCGGTGTTACCATCCTAATTACTGCTATCGTTTGGAAGGATTGGTCCTATTTTGCGATCTTTTTGGCAATTTGCGTGCTCACTCAAATGGAGTTTTTATAAAGTAGTCGGCCTAGGAGGCCAAGTTCCATTAAAGTGGTATGGCTCATTGTGCTCTTTGGTGGTTTTTACTTTGTCTTTTTTAGTATTGAAAGGACTAGCTCCAATCAATTACTTTTACCTTACTTTCCCTTTATTGGCTGCTGTATTTTTCATTCAGTTGTACAAAACTCGAGGTAAGCCTTTCAGTAATATTGCATTTACTTTTCTAGGAATTATCTACGTTGGGTTTGCATTTGGCCTTCTTAACATTATTGCTTTCCACCCTGGCACTTACAGTTTTCAGCTGGTTCTCGGAATCTTAATCTTGCATTGGGCCAATGACGTAGGTGCTTATTTTGCAGGTGTCACGTTTGGCAAGACCAAGCTCTTTGAGAGGCTTTCGCCAAAAAAGTCGTGGGAAGGATTTGTAGGCGGGTTTGTACTTTCTTTAGTATTTGCCTGGGTTTGGACGATTTACTTTGATCATCTCGAAGATTGGCAATGGCTTATAATTGGTGTAATTGTACCTATCACAAGTACAATGGGAGACCTAGTAGAATCATGTTTAAAAGAAGCATGGAGATCAAGGATTCTGCAGAAATCCTACCTGGTCATGGTGGATTTCTAGATCGCTTTGATGGTCTTTTGCTCTCTGTACCTTTTATCATTGCATTTTTAAAAATCTTCTAATAGAAGGGCACCGATCTATTCTAATTTTCGTTTCTTTGTAAAGTATTACGAATTTTATTCAAAAAATTTAAATATGGGCTATAAAGAACCCGCTCCAATAAAGGATCACAAGAATCCTTTTGAATCCATGATGTCTCGCTTTGACATCGCTGCTCAAAAG